>CM021103.1:195621817-195702902 GCA_007115665.2 Sequoiadendron giganteum
TTTTTTTGTTATGATATTGTTTATGTTCATAGAAAATCCCGTGGGAAATCGAATTTTTTCGTATGACTTCTTTTATAACATTTATTTGCTGCTCTGTTAATAACCAAGGAAGGGCACTTATATTAATTTGGTCTCCATCGCTATTTAATTGAATGAAATTTTTCATTGCATGATTGGCTTCTTGAATGTCACTACAAATTTTGATAATTTTTTCTTTGTCATGCCTTTCATCCAATATTTTCCAAACCATTTCTGCTATATTATTTTCGATATGCATTGTATCAAACAAATGCACAATTTGTAGTTGCTCATAGTAGGGAAACCTACTAAATTATCTGGGATAAATTTTTAGTCCCTATGGAAGCCAACCATTAATGCCTTGATGACCTTCATGAAGCATATAAGTTAAAAAAATTAATGACAATCATTATCAATTACAACATGAGTAAACACAACACAATATAAAAATATAAATTCAAAACATATCATATATGATAGATAAACAATTTGATCCGATGTATAACCTTGACGATTAATTCTATTATATTCCAACTTCCATAGGCGAGGTGTTATTCTTTGTGGTTTTGATGTAGTCTCTTCTTTCCCATTGAAAATATGTTTTTCAGTAGTTCGATACTTATGATTTATGTGGAGGAAGTGCCTATACTCATCAAACACTTGCTTTCCTAAATTTGTTGAACAACGAGATTTCATCTTTGGACCACAAATTGGACATGCAAATTTTCCCTTTGTTTGAAGACCTGCAAGATCATATATAATTGGATTAAATATGTCAATTTTTATAATTATATATAATGAATAGATTATTTAAAAAACATGCATGATATCTACTTCATAAAATTAAATATTGTTAAAGTGCAGTTGAATGTTATAACATACCACAAAAATGTGTTAGCCCTGGGGCATCATGAATTTTCCATACAAGTGTCTTTGTCCTATTGGTCTAGATACGTCATACATAGTGACACCATTCTATAAATTTAGTAACTCATCGATAAGAGGCTCGATATATACATTCATATCTTTAACTTGGTACTTACCTAGTTGAATGAACATAAAAATTACATAATTATTATAACCATTTTATTGCAATATATATAAATTAATGTACATGACTATTAAATGAAAAAATATAAGTCATTATGCAACAAATAAGACAAATGAATGCTACTACGTTAAAGAAAATTGATGTAAATAAATACCTGCAACAATCATTGCCAACATTACGTGCTCCCTCTTTATTGACATCCATGGAGGAATATTATTGTTGATAAAAAAAAAATGCCACATTGAGTAAATAGATCTCAACTCTCCAAATGGATTGACACCGTCTGCTGCTAATGAAAGCCTGAGATTATGAGGTTCTTCTTTAAAGTGTGGCCATTTTTCTTCCATGTCCCTAAATGCAGAACCATCCATAGGCATTCAAAGAATTTCATCTCCACTTCTATTCCGTGCATGGTAATCCATAAATTGCGCTAAGCTTTCGCACCTAAATAATCGTTGCATATGTGGAATAACGAGAATATAACGAAGAACCTTGCGAGGCACATTTTTTGTTAGTTGATCTGTTCGATATCTACTGATATGAAATTTTAGGCATTCTGTTACAAATTCATGTTTTTTGTGATATATAATATGATCATTGGGACATGCATCTATTGCTTGATACTCCATTCGAATATCTTTCATAATTCCAGATAAATCTTGGTATGAGTGAGGTAAAATATTTGATGGTGGTAAAATAAATACACCAATCAATCTACAACAATTTTTTTTTTTGTTAATATAAAGAATATTAATGGTACATATTTCATCCTTTATTTACTAGTGATGAACTAACAACAATTAAAATAGATGAAAAAAGATGACATATATGACATACCTTAACATCCGTGAGATTGCTATGCTGGATAAACCATTCACAACCTTCAAGTTCACTAGCAACAATACAAGAGAGAGAAGAGTTGTTTGGGAGCCTTCATAAGGGGCTCATATGCCTTCTCAAGTACAGGTAAATCATGAACATCATCAAATTCATCTCGATCATCATGATCAGCTGTGCCACTAAATGTCTCATGGATCAATGTATTTGTACCATCATCTTCAACTATATTTTCTGGTGCATGATCATTTTCTTCCATAGGATCGTTAACTTCATCTTCAATATTCACAGCTCCATGTTCCTCCGCTTACAAAACCACATTCTTCGGGCCGTGATAATCCATATCATGTGCTAGAGGGCGCCCCACCTTTATAATAATGATAGACACAAATAAACCATGATCATGATCAAGTGATTTTTTTTATATATATAAAATGTTAAAACGATATAAAAATTTACAAATTCAATCAATATAAACACATATAATGAACAAATTACCAATGGACGATAATCATGCCCTCCTTCAACATGACCATGCTTCCTACAATGTTTCTCAGATGTTGTGATTAAAAGTCTTCTCGTCTTTAAGCCCTTGCAATTATTGTAAGGACAATAACATTTCCCATCACCCTTTCTTTTCAATCTAGCCCACAATCTAGCAACCGTCTCTTCATTTTGTTCTGGACTAATATTATCTGACATGATTTTTTTTTACCAAACTTGAATATTTAGATCTTCAAAAAATATCAAACTCACACTCCAATCATTTTTAATCATAGACAGGTAACAAAATCTAATAATTCTGATATTTTATACCAAAACAATTTGGCATGCAACCACCCCTACAAAAGAGAAGATAGTCTAAAGTTAATGACCCAAAAAAACACTTTAAAATGCTAATTCCAGAAATGATTAAATTCCTATTTTACTATGATTTCCAACCATTAGACTCCTAAAATTAGGATATTGAACTTGCACAACAAAATCTAGAAATGAAATAATGAAAATGCACAAGTCTAAAAATGAAATCTGATGAGATGTTGCTTTAAAATATGATTTTCAAACCTGGAAGTACAAATATGACTTCACAAATGAATTTTGGAAATAAAATAGTATGGCATAATAAAGAGTTTCATTTGAAGTGGACCACCCTATTATATGCCTTGATGAAGTTAAAAGATTTATGAATTTTATCTAAAATATAGCCTGCATAGTCATCAGTCTTATTCACATCCCTGCTTTGGATATCAATAGGAAACACCATTAGATGGCCTCCTTGAAAGTTCAATCCATTAAGGGAATAATGAAAGGGTCTTCCTTAATGATTACATCCATCTGAAAAAAAAATAGTGTATGGCTGAATAAGGATGATATCATTTTGAAAGGCTAAAATGATTGTTGAGACCGATCCTAACATATTTATGTTGAATACAATATATACAAACAATCTTGTATAGACCTTCATTTCCACACTCTCGACAAAATTATTTTGTAAGGAAAACACTTCATTTGCCTAGTTTTGTACGTTAAGCTAAATCTTGTTCTCACAAGCAACTTCAAATGTCTCGTACACTTCCATCTACTTATGAAGTAAGCCTCTATCTAAATTGATTTCACCATTACAATAGTGCTTCAAAATATCATAGGGCCATCCTCTAGTTTTATATGTCAAATCTATTGTCATTTGTATTGAATTTTCTTCCATCCATGTAATTCATGTCATTGGTCATAATGTTTATTCCAGAATCCATATACAACTTCCTTTCTCCTATTGACATAAAATGAATATGGAATACTATCTTGACTTTTAAGCTAAATATTAAAAATTGGTTAGAGCTTATACTATGCAAAGGAGAATAAGAATAAACCGTAACCTTATCAACAATTGAAATAGATAAGGGGTCACTCTATTCCACACATATTCACATAGACAATGAACATGATATTTGGGGTTCCTACTCTTACTATTTTTCTGTTTATTTATATAATAATAAGGTTACACTACAATATTTTTGTTCTCTTTTTATCTGCTCTAACTCCTATTTCCTCTGATACGTTCAATCATACTAGTATTATGCTTCCTGTAAGAACATTATATCATGGCTGAATGAAAATAATATTCAATGCCATGAGGCCCAAATGATATTCATGCATTGGTCTTGAAATGTCATCAAACTGAGACTAGTCATTGTTATATAGTATCAAAGTTTCATTGATACTATTCGTCAGTATGATTTCTCATGTGAATTGATTAAAGATTGATAATCTATATATTCATAAGGTCCAATCATTATGTTTGACAGTGTATTGGCCAGTTTACTATCCAATGCTATTTGCAAAATAAAATATAGTAAAATATAAAACAATGATCTTTTCTATCTACTCCACTGTAAATAATAAAGACTGTAGAAATTTCCTTCCAATTTGAGTGTTGGAAGTCTTTATTGTTTATAGTAGAGTAGATAGAAAATATCAATGTTTTATATTTTAATATATTTTATTTTTCATTGTATTTGATCAACAAATATAGTTTGATGATGATTCTTTGACTAGTGCTACAATATTAGTATCTCGGGGTATTATATATGTAGATATAAACTACATTTGTATGATGCTTGATGTTATATCCATGTCCACTAGTTATCACCATAATTGTTATTATTATGTATATGCAATATAGGGATACTATAGAGGTAAGGAGCAATGAGCAAAGATAAAATATTTAAGGAAATGGACTTCAAAGAAAGGCATGACACTTTATTATAGATTCCCAAAAGGAGATCACAGTCATGACTATTCAAATAAACAATGATTAGTCCATGTCGTAACCATGAAGGGGGCATTGAAATTAATAATAACAGTGAGAGGGTAGTATGATGAACTTTAAAAGATACATAAAGAAAAGTAATTGATCAGTCAAGAGGGCTTTTAAAACATCATAAATCTTGTCAAGGGTTCATTTTCTTCATAGCAGTATGGTAAACTAATAAATATTTCCATCTCATAAAGTTTCAAAAGAGGACAACCTACAAGTGTATTAAGGAGTGCATGGACAATATTTCAAGGAGCTACCACAGTTAATTTCTTCAAGTGTTATGCAAGGCCATTGAAATCAAATGAATAAACTCATACATAAGCTAAAAGATAAAGGATAGTCAAGTTTCTAGAGGGCAGGTATCACAAAGGATATGGGATCACTTTCAATAGAGATGATGATGTTTCTAAAGGATCTCCCATTATGTCTATTAAAGACTTACAAAGATATGACAGTCATATGTCATTGTCAAAAAGTAGCAGAATGATCTTGCATAATAGGAAGGAGAGGACAACATTTATACTAAAGGAGTTTATATAGTCCATAAAAGAAGGTCATATGATTTCCATGAGAAAATATTGAAATAAGTTGCATACTTTACAATGAAAACCATGAAAAAAAAATCCTATGATGCACTTTTATGTTTTTTGCTTCATTTTTCCTTATAAGGTCAAATAATTTCTTTTAGTATCTGAATCTACCAAATAGAGATTAAATATGCTTACTCTCAAATAAAGTTGAATTATATAAATAATAGTCAGATGCCTCCCTTAACATAAAGGACAATCTAAAGTACTAACGAATTTTATATCCTTTATAAGAGATTTCCTTTAACAAGTTAAAAACTTGAGAGGGTAATACATAGGTTGCAAGGAAAGTTAAAAATTTATCATAAGTAGCTCAATCCAAAAGGAAAAAATTAAGCATGGAAAAACATGAGTAGTTTGACCAACTTCACTAAAAGCACAAGTTATTTTTTATAACATCTTACCTAGATATTACTTGATAAGGTAAGGAGTGCTCTTTTCCACTCAGTTTCATATGGTGGCCTATCTACACACAAATCACCAAATTGTCAAATAACTAAATAAATTGTAATACTTAATAAAGCTATTACAACATGCCATTCATGTCAAAATCAACTCTTCTTACCACAAAAAGTTTAGTTTCCAATTTGATAGGTTTATCTTTTGATTCCTGTATCAACTTCTAAAGGAATTTGGCAACTTATACTTCTACATGAGGAGATAATTTCATCTTGTAAACTGTTCCAAAGTACAAAACAAATAGAAATCATATAATCTGCATGATAGTTATAGCTTGCTAGATGTTTGGCAACATCTAAAAAGTTTAAGTAAACTGAGAAAAATAGAGAGGCCTTGACCTTCATTTTAAAATTTTTTAGTTTGTTGCTCTAAATATCTCACAATATTTATAAATTGGTTGCTTTCTTTCTTTCTTGTTCAAATAAAAAATAGATACATTTGTATAGAGTCAAGATGAATTCAAGAACTTCAGGTAACAGATATACCATAACTGCTTTTATAAGACACTGGCATCTAAGGTCTAAAATCTATTTCTAAAACTTGGCAAAGGGAAAAATACATCTTTATGAAGTAGTCTTCAAAAATATCATAGCTAAATGGATCTAACTATCCACTATCAAACATTCCCAATTCTTTGTTCAACCCTCTAGGCCTTGACAACTATTTCACTCTGTAGTTATCCCTATGCCTTTGATATTATCTAGATATGGCTCCCAAATTTATTGAAAATTGATCATTAGGGTTAAAATTGAAATCTTGCAAATATAATCTTTGTCCAAATCCATCAAGAATTTTCCATCAGTTATAAACAATTCCCTTATAAAGAATTTGTGAAGTCAGGTCCAAAATCTAAAAATAAAATTATGAAAATGCACAAGACTAAAAATGAAATCTGATGAGATGTTGCTTTAAAATATGATTTTCAAACCCGGAAGTACAAATCTGACTTCCCAAATGAAATATGGAAAAAGACAATGACTACCCTCAACCTGGCGATATATTCTTGAGTTTTTTTTAATTTTTCCCAAGAAAATCGTTGAGCAAAACACTGTCGCAATAAACAGTCGAGCTCAGTTTTATTTATGTTGGCCATAATTTAACTTTGCAAGTCCATTGAAATTTCGGCCAAAAATCTTTGTCGAAACTTCGACATAAAATAAGGTTCATCGAAATGCCAACGGATGTCGGGGATAAAATTAAAAAAAAATGAAAATTTCACATTGAATATCACAAGTACCCAATGATATATTTGATTATACAACTTTTGTCAGAAATTTTCATCGGATTTTGCAATGAAATGAGTTAGTGAATGAATTAAAGCTAAAATGGGGTATTAAAGTCAGAGATTATTTGGTTACAGATAAGTCAAATGCCTCCTGGGGTTGTTAGAAAGACTTCAATTTCTTAGAAGTTCCCCTTCATTTAAAGATTTCTTTAAAGGCTTAACTTGGTAAAAGATAAGTTTTTCTTTCTAAAAATCAAGATACTATCATTTGGTTAAAATCCAACACAGGGTAGTACACTGTTAAAGATGGTTATAATTCTCTTATGAGTAATAAGCAAAACACCTCCATTCCAATCAATCTTTGTTGGGGTCCCCACATTCTTCCTAAGGTTGGGGCCTTTGCTTGGCTTGCAACCAAAGATAGAATTTTCTCGGGTATGAGATTGGATAGGGGTGAATGCACAAAGTTGGGTCCACGAAACATGGAAGTTTTTTCCTTAGCTGAAAAAATGAAATCGACTTAGCAAAAATGGGATCCCGAGCCTAAATGACAAATGGGATCCCACTTTAAAAAAAATAGTATCTTGTTTGCTAGAGGGTCCCGAACTGATGGACAGGGAACGAGATCCCGATTACTACAAAATAGGATCTCGATTTGTAAAAAATGGGATACCGATTTGTAAAAATTGGGATCCCACTTTGTAATAGTATTTATTTTTAAAAAATGAACAAATCTTTATTTTTACCAGCAACATACGGGATCCCGATTTTTGAGCGACAACAACCCCAAAAGAACTCCCAAGTAGGTATCATACTCTCCCTTTTTTTTGGCATTTTTAAATTCTGGATTGAAATTGTCAATAAAATAATTGTTTTTAGCATGTTTTTTTCAATTTTTTTTTACGTTTTAAGCATTTTATTTCTTGTTATTGTAGAAATTAGGAATTGTACAAATAGATTAAAAAATGCGTCAAATTGTGAAGATATTGAATAGAAACGAAAAAATAAACCTTGAATTGTATTTTAGAAACAAAATTTAGCTTTTGAAACTTGAGTTGTTTGGTGAAACCAAAAAAAAAGTATTTGCAAACCCTAATTGAAACGAAACAAAAAGAATTACATTTCAAAACCCTAGAAATTGAAATGAATTAAAAATTTGCATTTAGAAACCCTAATCAAGCTTTTTGAAATCTCAAATTCAAATCAAAGCAAAAAAAATGAATTTCAAAATTCTAGTTTGAATTGAAACTAAAAAATTGCATTAAAAACCCTAATTGCTTAGAAATTGAAACCCTAAATTGAATTGAAACAATTTTTTTTGCTAAAACCCTAAATTGAAATTGAACAAATCATTTTGATTTTGAAAACACTAATATTCGAGCTCAAGAAAATTCATTTGCATTGTATGAAGAAAACGATATGTTAAACTTTAGTTTCAATGTTAAATTATAATTAGATTGGAAAAATGTTCCATTTTTTGTGAAATGAGTACAATATTGCTATACGAATTTTCATTTAGAACTATCTTTTATATGAATTTTGATAATTAATTATAGGTAAAATAATCAGTCCTATTAAAACTTGATGAAATAAAAATTAAAGAAAAATAAAAGGACACTCTAAATTCAAAATCTAGCTTCATCTAGGTCTATGACAACAATATCATCTTCAAACTAAATTTTTTTTAGTTTCTATTTTTTTGATTTTAGATTCAATAAATTCCAAGAGTTATTGATTTTTAAGTGAAATAAAAACACTAAAATTCATAAGAGAAAAAAATCCTAATGTAGGAAGGAACATCACATTGACATTCATGCTAGACATTCAACTAATTTAATATATCCTTTATTTCCAATATGTTTTCCTTGATTAAAGTCTCACACTTCATCATGCAAATCATTTCAATTAGAGGAAGGCTATAAGAATGATTAGTTATCTCATCTTAACAATCATCCTGGAAATCCTTTATAATTTATTAGTCTTGTTTTCAAAGACCACTGTGGAGATCCATACTCTTATTAATTAAGTTTTATAGAAATATTTATGCAATCCTTTCATCCACTGCTTAATGGAGGTTGCCACACATTTTATCCTATATAATGTAGTCCTATTGTTGAGAAATTATGACAGGAATAGTGATAAAACTATCTATTTCATACTTGAGGGTCTTATGAATTTATTAAGACAAGATGTTCAATATATGACATATTTGAATTCAATTCTTGCTTGGTCTACCAATCCTTACCCATCCTAGATACAATAGTAGACACTATAGCTTTCATTCATTGTGTTCTATAGTTTTCTTACCTATATTAAAATAATCTTTATTTGATAATCTACTAGGGTTAGCTAACTATTACCTTAATCAATTAATGAGGTATCAATCTCAACAAATTTTGATCCTTTAAGTAATTCAAAAATATGGTGCATAAGGTTCTTGGTTTCTTCAAGTGGTTCTTTAAGGCTATAAAACATAGTTGCAATCTAAGACAAATCCCTTTTTGGTGGCTTAATGATTCTTTTCCTATTTTGAATGTTATATTCTAGCCAAGTGGGGACAAAAGAAGGAGCATAATATTCCTAAGAAGGAAATTGTAGTTAATTATACGGATTCCTTAAACCCAAGGCTTGTTGGAGGATGAGAGTTTGCATAGTTTCTTTTAAATTGATATCTTGTATGCCTTTGTGAATCTTTCTTTCCATTTTATTTGTTAAGATATCTACCTCTTTCATAGTCAAATTTATGATAATTGAGTCTTCATGATCATTTTCTTCTCCTTGGGATTCATCAACTTCTTGCACCATTTTCTCATCCTTCACATTTTTTATTATCTTTCTAGTGACATCATTTTCCTTAAGCTCGTATTTCATATTTTCTTAAGAATATTCTCCTTAGTTTGATAAAATAATCTATCAATATTTAATGAGGAGTGTGGAGAATATAAAATAGGGTATAAAAATAGACCTTGTATTACTTCCTTATTTTGTGAGGATTGGGAATTAAATGTTTATTTTTTCTCCTTGTGTTCTTGAAATAATAGGATTAGGACTATCATTAGTTGGTAAATATTGATATGCTAAAGAATAGTTAGAATGAACATAAATTTTATCAATGTTTGTTTGCAAAATTAGTTAGCAAATTTAGTTAGATAGTATTCAACATTCATTTCTATTTTATGTTTTGATCTCTCTTAGTCTAAAATATCAATTTTTGCACTAGTTACCTAGACACTAAAGAATCTAAATATTTTTATTTTCTAAGTTCTTTTTGTTAGAGTAAAGTAATTAATTAACTTTACTCTCCTCTTAAGATTTCACCTTGCACACATATTAGTCATTTAATAATTAATATTAATTATTAAATGCACTCACCTTTAGGGTTAGGTTTTCCTTTTAGGTTTTGATCTCCTTTTATAAGGATCGATCTCTTGTATTTGCATTGAATGCTCTATTTCATTTTTCTGGAATACATCTTGCACATTGTGAGAGCCAAACCCTTGTCTTGATCTCTCTCTTTCTCTGTGACAAGTCTTTTGCATGCAGGTATTAATCGGGGTCTGTGGATTTGCATTTCTCAAATCCTACATGGTATCAGAGCCAGATCTGCTGCAGCTTGTTCAGTTTTTTGAAAGATTTAGAGATCTAGGTTTGGCTGCATCAAATCTATTTTCTTTTTCTAGTTTTTATTTGGAATAGGGGGGGTTTATTTTTTTGGTGCACTTTGAGCTCAAACGGACCTCACCGTTGAGCTCGCAGCATCCAAAAACCCCTATTTTCATATAAAATTTGTCCGATTTGGCCACAGTCGTTCTGGGAAGCAAAAAAATTTACCAGGGCCGTACGGCACAGTTTTCGAGGCAAAAAAATTTATAAAAAATCAATTTTTTATTGATTTTTAAAGGTTTTCAATAAAATTTTGCGCTGCCAGTGTATAATCCGGGGCCGCCGGTCCGCCACCAAGCGGCCACCCGCCACCGGGTCGGACGGAGCCACCAGGCCGCCGCCGGTGGACTGTGCACCCCCGTGGGCTTAACTCGGCTGGCCCCAGGTCATGTGGGTGACCAACACCCTACCGACAACCCCTGAGGGCTTACCCTGCAAGCAACAGGGTCACATGCAGAACCAGGGGCCGTGCGCCCAGAACCTAGCCGCCAGCCCCCTGGTCGTCCATGTGACCAGGGGCCGAAGGTTTTAGCCCCTGAGGGCTGTGGAAACTTTTTTAAAAACCCTTTTGAGCAACTTTCAGGGAATCGGGCATATTTTTTGCATACGATCTCCGTTTTGCAAAAACAAGATATCGCCAGAAAGCTGGTTCCGGCGCCGTTCTGATGGTGCAGGAAATTTTTCAAAATTTTGCAGTTTGGCTACAGTTTTTCGCAGTCAAAGTCAGATGATCTTTTTGCAGTCTGAGGGGCATAACTTGCTCAATTTTGCTCCGTTTTTCGAAAGCGAATAGGCATCGGAAAGGTGGTTCTGTGCTCTTTCCAGATCTGTAGTTTATTTCACCAAAAAATTCTTCAGGTACACAAGATTTTGTCTCAACCAATTACTGCTTTCTATTGTTTTCTGGCTTTCAGTTTGTACTGGGGATTGGATTTTTGCATTGTGGGGGGGTTGTTTTTTCCTGCTTTCTATTATTTACATCAGAAAACCAGAATCTATAAACACCAAAACAAAACAAAAAACCCCTTCTGCATCTTCTATCTAGTTCTGAAAGACCACTTAATAATAATAAAAAAATTCAGAGCAGTTGAGGCACAGTTCACAGCATGGCCGACAGATCTATTGAGCTTCTCACACCGCATAATTATCACACTTGGAAGGGTCGCATGATGACACTTCTTCAGTCTCGAGGGTTATGGTCCTGTTTGGATGCGGTTCAGCCTCCATTGACTCGCGCCTTTGAGGTTATGCAGCACAGGAACAATATGGATCAGGCTATGGGATTGATTGCTTTGCACATTTCAGACAGTCTCCTGTTTCATCTTGAAGGGTGTCTCACACCTAGGGCCTATTGGACCAAGTTTGAGGGACTTTTTGGCACTATCAACGAGTTTAGAGCATTGCAGATTGAGGCAGAGTTGACTTCACTTGTACCTGATTCTTTTCCCTCCATTGAGGACTTTCTGACGAAATTCAAACAACAGAGATCTCTTCTACAGGGTTGTGGTAAGGTTAAGACTGATACAGAGTGTATTTACCTGATTTTGTCAAAACTTCATGGGAACTTTCAGATATTCTCATCTACCTTCCATTCCACTATGGATGCCTTGGGTGCACGTTTTACCATGCCTTCTTTTGAGGTGTTTTGTGATCGTTTGACACGAGAGCAGGCTAAGATATCACAGTTGGATGCTCTCACAGGATCACCGCACCAAGCATTGGTAGCACAGTCATATCAGGGGAAGCAGAAGCAGAAGTAGAAACAAAAACCATAGACCACAGAGCATTGGAAGGATTCTAGTTCACAGAAGACTTCTGATTCACCTTCTCCTAAGGGGGAATCATCGAAGAAAGATAGACCTAAGTGTGCTTATTGCACTAAGCTAGGACATGATGAGTCCAAGTGTTATGAGAAGAAGATAGATGGATATGCAAAACAGGTTTCAGATTTGACAGCTCTTCTTGAGAAGAACCATATTCATCACTCTTCTTCATCTACTTCAGGCGGGTCTTCTTCTTCACCATCATTCCAGATAGATGGACAGGCCCCACATAAGGGTCATGCATTATGTGCAACCACCAGTTCACATTCATCTAGATGGCTACTGGATTCAGGTGCTTCACACCATATGGCATCTTCTCAGGACATGTTCTCATCTTTCGAGGCTGCGTCCTCACCACACATATTGATGGGTAATAACACTTATATGAGTGTATGTGGGAAAGGTTCTATCGATATTGATGACGGTACATTCAATGATGTACTATGTGTTCCATCTTTGTCCACTAACCTTCTCTCCATCTATCAGATTGCTCACAGTGGGACAGGGAAGATAGTTGAGTTCACACCTGATTCAAGTGCACATCAGAGACATTCAGACTGGCAACATTGTTGCAACAGGGACAGTTGATCATTCTTCCCGATTGTATGCATTTACACACTTTGGTCCACCATCTCCCTCTCTTTCTACAAGAGAGCATGCAGTATCTGAGGAGAAGTTCGGTCACTTGAACTTATGTGTTCTTCCATCTGTTCATGAGACTAGTGTTGAGACTTCTACACCTCTTCCTCCTATTGAGATCACATTTGTTCACAGGATACCTCTTCAGTTGTGACTGACATTGTTGCTCCACTCATCGAGCCATCAAGTGCACTTGTTGAGGCCATATTAGAGGATATTCCTTCTCTCACAGATGACAGATTCAACACACCTGTTATCCCTTCTTCATTGGAGATTCCATTTCAGGATCATCTTGAGTTGTTTGATTCACCATTTTGTTTTTCATACACTCATGTTGATGTTTCGTTCTTCAGTGCGCATCATCTAGGACTTCCATTTTCACCTCACATCCAGGGATTTCCTCATCTTCGACCATTGGATCTGTTTCTTCCTTCGAGGCGACACATCGGTTTGATCATTGGCACAGGGGTTCTCTCATTCTGGGGGGGCTTTGGAGTCTCCACTCTCTCTCATGGGGGGGTATCTGATTGTATATCTGCATATGTTCTTGAGAGAGTCTCTTGAGACATTTCATTTGTACTTTCTTTTTGCATCTCTTTTTGGAGAGGAGTTTTTTCCCACTGGGTTTTCTCCTTTTCTCCGTTTCATAGAGATTTCCTTGTACTTGGGTACCTGATCAGGCCTAGTTGCCGGGACCCAATTTTACTTTCATGCACTGTAGTTCTTTTGCTTTCTTGCACTAGTCTGTAGCTGCACTCTTGCTTATCTTAAGGGGGGGTGTTAGAGTAAAGTAATTAATTAACTTTACTCTCCTCTTAAGATTTCGCCTTGCACACATATTAGTCATTTAATAATTAATATTAATTATTAAATGCACTCACCTTTAGGGTTAGGTTTTCCTTTTAGGTTTTGATCTCCTTTTATAAGGATCGATCTCTTGTATTTGCTGAATGCTCTATTTCATTTTTCTGGAATACATCTTGCACATTGTGAGAGCCAAACCCTCATCTTGATCTCTCTCGTTCTCTGTGACAAGTCTTTTGCATGCAGGTATTAATCGGGGTCTGTGGATTTGCATTCTCAAATCCTACACTTTTAGGTTTTTTCAATTCCAAACAATCTAAAATAAAATACTTGATTCAACATTAACTAATTTTACATTATACATTTTATATCATAAAATTCATTTAAGTGAGTTTAATATTAATGAAAAAAATGGTAAATAAAATAATCTTATATTCAATTAAAAAAATATCTAGTTAAAATATACATCAAACTCAATCTTAATCATACATAATTATTTGTTTCTATTACAAAATAGTCAATCTATTCATAAAATAAAAAATATTCATAACCTAGGCACTAACTTGCAAGTCCATTATTCCAAGGGCCACCCAAATTTCACCCTAAGTTCGCTAAACCCTAAAGCATTCATTTTGTCTTAGGACCTTAAAATCAAATTTGGTTGCCTTAGGCAACTCCACCAAATTTGATTCCCTTAAGCCATGTCATTTTGTCATAAGACCTTACTACAAAGATCCCCTTAATCCATCCTATTATCGTAAACCCTAAACTCTAAACTCTAAACCCTAAACGGGCTAAAGACATCAGTTTTTCCTAGGCCCTTAATAAAATTTGGTTGCCTTGGGAAATGTCACCAAATTTTATTCACTTGAGCCATGTCATTTCTTCCTAGGACCTCACTAGACATAGATCCCCTTAAGCCATCCTATCACCCTAAATCGTAAATCGATGTCTTAAGGGGTCCTAATATGACATTTCTTAATGGGATCAAAGAAGTTCTTAAAATTTGTTGAAGTTGCCCAAGGCAACCAAATTTAACAATAATAATATTGTGCAAGATTGTAATATGAATGATATTTCATGATCTAGGTTGGTCAATTGAAACAAGAGCTATCTCAATCAACTGCTCTACAAGAAAATGTTGTTCACTAACTTGCAAGTTCATTATATTCCAAGGGACACCAAAACTTCACCCTAAGTTCTGTAAACCAAATTTAACAATAATAAGATCATGCAAGATTATAATATGAATGAGATAAATCATGATCTAGGTTGATTAATTTATGGTTTAGGGTGATAGGATGTCTTAAGGGGATCTATGTCTAGTAAGTTCCTAGGACAAAATGACATGACTTAAGTGAATAAAATTTGGTGAAGTTGCCTCAGACCGTAATGAAATTTGGTTGCATTGGGCATCTTCACCAAATTTAATTCACTTAAAAGCCATATCATTTTATACTAGGACCTTACTACATAGACCCCCTTAAGCCATCCTATCACCCTAAAACCTAAATCTTAAACTCTAAACCATAAACCCTATAACATTCATAAATTGTTCTATATTAATAGTTAATTGTATTTTCATTTAGGTAACACGCCTTAGAAATAAATGAGGCTTATATATTTTATCATATGTATTCAATTAGGCCATTTATATTGAATAGTTTAAGGGTATTTCCTAAACATGTATCTTACATTTTGAAATTACAAATCTAATGTAGGTTCACTCATATCTTAGATATCACATGGATCGATTCAATAATATTTGCAATCCAACTACGTGTCATCCATCTCCACCACTTTCACCTCCACCTCCACCTCCACCCACTCCACATCACAACCCCCCACCTTCACCATTTGAAATCGATGGTGCTCATTTGCAAGCACGAATCAATTCCAATGTTAGAACCATCCAAGATCAAATCAACATTACTCAAAATGAAGAATTTGTCGCACCACCTGTGAGGATGATTGCATCTAGGATGCAAACCATTGTTGATGTTGTCAGGGCTATGGATGGGATCTTAGATGAGCATCAAAAATGGCTAGAGGAGAGGAGAACTTCTGATTCTGAAAAGGAAAACACAAATAAATGAAGAGATGTAGTAGAGAGCCACAATAGTTTTTAAATTAAGACAATGATCTTAAATAGTTATGAATTTATGAATTTGGTGAACGATGGATATTTTGTGTGATGAATTTATAAATTTGGTTGGATGGATAATTTTAGTGACGTGAATTTATGATTTTGGTTCTAGATGGATATTTTTAGTGACTTGAATTTATGATTTTGGTTTTAGATGGATATTTTTAGTGACATGAATTTATGAATTTGGTGGAATTTATGAACTTATAATGATGAATTTATAATAGTATATATTTTATGACTATCTACTAGATCATGATTTCTCTTGATGGAAAATTGTAATATATATATAAATATATGTGTGTGTGTGTGTTAGACATAAAATGAGCTTTTTGTGAATGTTTCAAGTTTATTGTTTAGTATGTACACATGTATTAAAATTGCATATAGTTGTTAAATTTTGAAATTTGTATGTATGTACATAGTTTAGTTTAATGATGTATGCATGCAAATTATGCATGGCATTTTTTATTTTAAATGTATGTACATGTTAAATTTTTAATTTTGTATGAACATGCTCAAGTTCAATCAATGTATATGTGTGTTTCAATTTTATATGATCTTAATATATGTATGCACATCCTATTTAAACAAATTTGCATGTGCGTTTCAAATTTAACTATTTCTTGTAATTTTTTAAGTTTGTATGTTAATTTTTCATAATTTAATGCAGGTGCACACTTATATCTCATATCATGGATGATTTTAACATTGATGATATCATCAATCCACCACCTTAGCCACCTCCCCCTCCCCCTCCCCCTCCCCCTAAAATGCCACCTCCAACACTTGTTGCATTTGATGAGGCTCACTTGCGAGCACACATAAATGATTAGGTTACATCCATACAAAATCAAATCAATGCTATGAAGATTCAAGCATTGATTCCACTGCATGTTAGATGTTTTGCATCTACAATGTAAAATTTTGTGGATGCCATCAGGACCATTGATTCTGATCTAGATAGGCATAGATGAGACATAGAACAAATGAGACAATTTTATGCTGACGATCTCTCTTATAAAAAAATATTAGACCTTAAAATAATGAAAGCCCACCTAGCCCCCTACTTTCTCAACCCTGTTACTCGACAACCCATTCCTTCGAAAAAATATAGAATATCCATGAGGTGGTCCATACATCCATAGATGAGTGCACATTTTTGGGATCGATGGTATATGGTTTTTGATAGTCCCCCACATGCTAATTGGGAGTGCCCGTTGTATTTTTTGAGGAAATTGTATGTAGAGTTTGTTATGGGGCAAAAGCCCAATTATTTTGATTTTAAATCATTTCAGGGTGTTGGTGGCGGCATGCCACAACAGAGGTTAGGGGCAAGGGTTGATCCCCAATGCCCCATGCATGCGCAACCCCTTGTTGCTCCTGGTCCTCCCATTCCTACACCTGTGCATCATAGAGCTATGGTCTTGATATTAGGTTCCCTTAGTACACTCACAAGAGAACTTGATCAACATGCTTCCATGATAGCGGGTGGAAAGCATAGAGACGATGATGATGGAGGAGTATTTTTTGAAGCTGGTCTGAGTACCACTCCAGGAGTGTCGAGGCCTGTCCCACATGTATGTACTAGTTGCCATCAAGTGTGCTATGGACCTGATCAGAACACACCTAGTTCAGGTGGACGTGGAGATTCTGGTGATTCATTTGGTCGCATCAGTTCATTTGTAGAGTTTCTTACAGTAGGCCAACATCCCAAGGACACTGCTACACAAGTATAAATCTGCATCTACATGTTCATTTTATAAGAATTTTGATGAATGTATATAGTGAAGAAAAGTTTGCAATACATTTTAACAATCAAACTGTTTTGGTGTACAAATGATAGTAACGATGGGGAAATCATCCATTCCACGAGTACATACATCGACACCAGTCCTACTCGGCGACCCTTATGGGGTATTTTGATTTTAATTTTTTAAATTATAAATGAAATGATTTTTAAATTGAGTTTTAAATTTATAATTGAATATCATATATGTTTGAAATATTTATGTTGGTTTAGGCGAGTCAATCAGCTTCCACATCAATTCCACCCGAGGGGTTGTCAAGCAATCCTCCACTATCGGGCATCGTAGATCAGGGGCAGGTACATTTATATTGTAAATTGTTTAACTTACATTAGTATAGTTACAATTATGAATTTTGAATTCACTATATATGAAATGTGCATGTAAAAGTTTGTAAATATTATAAGCTTGCGTTAAATGTCTACATGTATGTCTAGGTTGATACCACAATGAGAATGGGCATTGGGAAAACATTAGATGTTGTGAGTACTCATGAGGCCTCTAATTTTCAAGTTGTTTAAAAACATCTCTACACAAAATGTGCAAACTTGAAAATATATATATATATTAACCTAATTTAACTATACATGCTTTAATTTCTATCTTGTAGAACTTTGTTAGTGCGACTTTCAGCCCTGACCTAGACAGAGTTACACCTCCAAGAGGACATGCAGAGCAGGCTCTAGATCAAATGGTAATTTAAATTTTTTATTATATTTAAACTCAATTATAAATTATATATTGTGAATATAACTTTAATTTTAAATTTCAAATTAAATAAATATATATATATATATAACTTGAGCTAATACACGTTTTAAATTCTTTTTCTTTTATAGCATGAGACACATCTTGTAGTTGAGCATGTACAAACAGGTCCTAGAGAAGAGGGTGCACAACCTATGGATATGGTACAATTAAAATATGATAAATTATAAATTAATTTCAATTAAATAATTTTTAATTGTAGACTTGTGCATCTAATTTCAACTTTCTTTGTCTTGTTTATGTAGATTGATTCAGAGAATGTAGAGGTTGCTTTAGGTGCACCAGAGCATCTAGACCCATATATGATGGTAATTTAATTTTATGATGAGTTATAAATTAAATTTTCATTAAATAATTTTTCATTGTCTTACATATGATTTCATCTTTCTCTTGTACAAAGTGTTTCACTTGCTCATCTGCATAGTTCGCATGGTGTGAAGAGGTCTCTTGATTATAGAGACAATACATGACCTAAAAACATGATTTTGTGGGTTATATTTGTTTATTTCATGGACTATATTTCTGGTTTGTCATGTACTCTGTTGGACTTTATATTTCATGGTTCTTGAGTACTTAGTTGGACTTTAGCTCATGGGTTGTACTCTGATGGACTTTATTTCATGCGCTTAATATATTAGTTTCATGCACTTAATATATTTACATAAATTATGGACTTTAGTATTGTTTGAACTTTTAATTTACACATATACATTTATGCATTTTATGTTCATAGTCAAGATATTAATATAGGACATTAATGTGAAATTACATATAAATATGAAATTAAAGTTGAAATTAATAGGACATTTTAATATTTATAGTTTACAAATTTAGTGATCTCATACATGATATACATGATATGTACATTCAATAATTAGCAATAATTATTCAATGAACTTATTCAATCCACGTCAATCAATAATTAGTCAATAAATCATAATTTAGAAACAAAAGCAATTCGTTTATATACCGGAAAGGATAAAATTTTAAGAAATAAACAATACCATACAAGATTAGAGAACAAAAGCATTAATAAATTCTACAAATAATAACATCCGACACTAATTTATAAGTTTTCAAAATAAATAATGGCATCCAATACTATTTTATAAGTTGTTAACACAAATAATGGCATCCAATACTAATTTATAAGTTGTCAAAACAAATAATAGCATCCAATACTAATTTATAAGTTGTCAAAACAAACAGGTACATTGAAAAC
Organism: Sequoiadendron giganteum; assembly: GCA_007115665.2. Classification (NCBI taxonomy): domain Eukaryota; kingdom Viridiplantae; phylum Streptophyta; class Pinopsida; order Cupressales; family Cupressaceae; genus Sequoiadendron; species Sequoiadendron giganteum. The sequence continues at coordinate 195,641,683 of CM021103.1, forward strand.
AAATAAGGGGGCTTCTTAAGGTGTCATAATATGACATCTTAAGGGGATGTCTTAAGGGGTCATAATACAACGTCTTAAGGGGATGTCTTAAGGGGTCATATTACTTCTTAAGGGAATGTCTTAAGGATTCATAATACAATGTCTTAAGGGGATGCCTTAAGGGGTCATAATACAATGTCTTAAGGGGATGTCTTAAGGGGTCATAATACAATTTCTTAAGGGGATGTCTTAAGGGGTCATAATACAATGTCTTAAGGATATAATTGATTTAATAATAATGTATGCATGATATTTAGTGATTTGAAGACATAGTAGGACATATATGTACATATATGTCATCTCAAAACAATATTTACAAAATTTGGATATGCCATCTCAAGAACATATCAAACTCATGCCCATAATGCACTAGGTCTTCACACTGCCTGATATCAAAAAGGTACAAGCAATATCAATTAAATCATCAAAACATACATATTTTAATTTATATAAAACTATCTATATGTACACAACTCAAGTACCTGCATTTAAAAGTATTCCACATGTGTGTAGGTTGAATATCCTCTCCTTTTTGTTTCAAAGTATGAGATCAATGGAATGATGGCTTAAGGATACGAAAAAGGATAATAAATCAATTTTAACTATTAATGTACAAGCAATATCAATATGTAATCGAAACATGTATTTAAATATATTTTAACTAATAATTACCTCTATTTAAAAGGACAATATAAAACTTAAACTATATTTACTTGTATTTACTTATTCTATTGTACCATCTACATCCTCTCTTTTTTGTAATGCATCTATGATTGTCTCATTCTCTTCCATAGAAATTGTCCATAGCACTTTATTTGTAGGTCTTCCATGATACCGATCTAGTTTTATATTTGTTGCCACCACCAAATGTGAATAATGTATAATTTTTTGATGTGATTCATAATCTTTGAATGCAGGTAGACCATTCTTCCTTGCCAGGTATTTTCGTAGCCAAGTTCCAACAACCACAAACGATCCTATTGGAAAACATGAAAACCATCATCAAATAAGTTCTCAAAATTTTCTTAATGAGATCAAAGACTTGTTCTAAAAAATTGCTTAAGGGGATCAAAAACTTGTTATCAAAATTTGCTTAAGGGGATGTCTTAAGGGGATCACCGTACCTATTGGATAATGATATCCATCATCATATTCTCGAGGTGATATTAACTTATGTTTAGTCTCCACATAACGAGCCAACCAATATTTTGTTTGCTCTTCATTCCCCTCGGGTGCAACAACAACATGCACATGTCCTACAAACAAAAAATGATTTAATAACTTGTGCATATCCATATAAATAATTTAGTTTTACAAAATAGCTTAATAAAGTGAAATAAAATGAAATAAATTGAATTAAATTAAATTCTTGTACAAGGTCTGAAACACGGTCATGGATGATCCCACAATAGTGGTTTACAATTTTTGGCCAAACTGGACACTGAAATTATTATTTTTAACTAAATCTTCACATTCGGGCACCTATAGCGGCTAAACTGTGAGGAATTTGAAGATGATGCAGACTAGAGTCTCGTCACATTTTGTCTGTAGATTCTAAAAATATTTTTTTCAAAATTTTTGGAATTAGGTTGCACTTCTTTTTCCATCTCCCACGAAAATTGGTTTTTTTTCAGAAAATGACATTTTAAAAAAGTGACGCTCACCGTATACAACATAACTTTTTTTGTATGAAGGATAAAATTCTAATTTTCTTGAATTTAGATTTGTAACTATGATATCTAGCACTTTCATTTGGTTTCATAGTTTTTTATTAAATATTTTTTCCTCACTCAAGTTTCGAAGTCAAACGAATTGTAATTTAGACATAGGCGGACTATATACAACATAAATTTTTCTGTATGTATCGAAATTCAATTTTTTTTTTTAAGGATCAAGGACATCAATACCCAGCACAAACATATTTTTTAAAATTTTATTTTGATAATCTGCTATTTTTCCACATGTGCAAAACAAAGAGCTTGATTTTCGGTGAAAAACCTATGTTTAATAAAACTAAAAAAACACATATAATAAAACCAAAACGTATTCAAATTATATTCGTTGGATAGCTCATTCTGAGGACTACTTGATTCTAGTTGGGTTTATGAAAATTACTCCATTTTCATCCTCCACCCGAGCTTCAAAGTGCCAAAATTTAGGTTTTTTTTGTGTCTTAGATGGGTGACAAGGGCTAAGGGGGGTTCGGCCGAAACTCTATGGGTTCGCTCAAACCAGGGTTCGAGTGAACCCCTTCAAAGAGGTTTGCTCGAACTCCTTTCCTATGCATTTTTTTTTTTTTTTTTGGCCAAGATTCAAAGGGGTTTGCTCGAACCCTAGTTCAAGTGAACCCCTTATTGGTTTGGTCAAACCAGTAGGTTCGTACGAACCCCTAGAATCACTTTTTTTTCCTTGGGGTCATTTTTTGTGAGTTTTCCTTTCTCACTTGAATTGTAAACCACTATTGTGGCTTCACCCTCATAATCTTCAGATGCAAACACTTGATCATTTTCTTCAATAGTTCTTTCATATTGATCATGTGCTTGTGCAGGTTTCAATGATCTTTGCTTCCACTATTCAACCCATTATGTATTTTCACATGCTTCCCAATCTCTTGAGATACAAAACTAGAAAAAACATGCAAGCTCCCTTGTCTAGATAGTCCATGTGCTTGCTGTCAAACTCCTAAATGAATTCCATTTAGTAGATCCACTAATTGTCTCACAGTCAACTCTAGGTACAATGTTCTTTTCTTCAACCAAATAAAAGAATCGATGAATTGTAGAGTACTCACTCGAACCAGGTGCAAATAATCTTATATTGCACCAATCCACAATCCCACGTGCATCTTTAAATTTTACTGCATCTTCAAATTTTAATTGTTCTCTAGCAAGAATTCTTTTGACACACGCACCAACTCCATCATGTTCTCCTTTACCATGCCCAACTTAAAAAAAACTCCATATATGCTGGACATTAAGTTCCTTGTGAACCCTACTTAACCAATAGAACATTCGAGCATTCTTGAACTGCCCCGTACAATTATCTAACCATATGAGGTGTTATTTCATATGGATTCCCCTTTCTCTTAAATTCCTATAAAATATACTGAAACAGTATTGAACAAACTCTGATGAGTGTAATCGGTTATCATTCAAATAAAAATGATACTCCCTCAAAACTTTTCTATCATCCTCAGTGTTATCATCTGCATGTCTATAAACAATATGGACAAACATAGCTACTTGCACTGAATTATAATACTATGATTGAATTTCCTCTTGCGGAGCTAGAGTATATTTTCCACAAAATCAACCATTGAAAGTATAATACCAATTGGAAATGTGTTTCTACATGCATGAAATTGGCCATCAAACCATCGAGCATGTTGAGAGTGCATGACATATTTTGGTACAATCTTATTCTTAAATTCACTCATGAATGCATGCACACTAACTTTTTTTGTAACTAAATCACAATGCTTTCCTATTTTTTCATCTTTTAAAGAATAGTGAACATTCTTAAATCTTTTAACATCTACTAATTTTTGTCCAAAATCATTATCAACTCTTTCATGCATACAAATTCTTAAGAATGAAATATTTTCACAGGCAATGCATTGTCCAAAAATACAAGAACTTAAATAAAATAATTTACTATTAGATCTTTCACAAAACAAACCTAAAATAAACTCCCTTATTGCTTCAGGTGGCATATTAATACCACATTCATGTATAATCATGTTAGTATGCAAGGTACAACGTATATATCAAAAAACATCTTAAAAATAATGAAATTGAACGTGCGTTTTACAACAACAAGATATCCGTTGCTTATTAATTTTTACGGTTTACATTTTTCAAAAGACCTTTGACATATTTTAATATTACCAAGTAACACTAAATCACCACAAAATTTTCTATAAAATTTAGTTTGTGTTGTATCTAATAGGTGTTTTGGGTGAGGATCATGAGCTTTGGACCCCACCCTTAATTTTAAAACATAGATCTAGTATTAGATGAAACCCTAGTATTATCATACCAATATTTTTCGATCAAAGATTTAATTTCATATCAGACCTCGGGAATCAACCACTGAAACTCCAACATTGGTTGATATGATCATTTTCTATACTTTCTCTTCTTTTTGCCGCTCTTAGCAATGTTTTAGGATGCATTTTTAAAACTTCATTAATATTTCTTACCATTCTTTTATTCAAAGTTGTTTTATTAACTATAGCAATTGTTATAGCTCTTCTTGCTGCATTTTTATCTTTAGATCAACTATTTTTTCCAATAGATTGAATGGCACTAGCAACAATAGACATAACATGTTTTAATGATTGATCTTTTCTTTTTGGTTTAACAAAAAATCCTAACATTTTAATTATTTTCCTCATTTTTTGCATTCTCATCAATTGCATCATTAGTTGACATTGAGTTGCAATTTTTTTACGATAAAAGAATTTGTTGTATATTTTATTCGCATGTGTTCTTATTTGCCTCCAAGAAATTTGACTAGAAAGATTATCAAAAACACCACTTTCAATTTAAAAAAAAGTATTTTCATTAAATTCAACATCACATTCTATATTTTCATCTTCATCTTCATTTTCAACTTCCAAACAATTTACATTTTCATCAACAAAACGGTTTTCATTTTCATTTACATCAACAAAACGGTTTTCGTTTTCGTTTTCAACAAAAGGATCATTCTCATTTTCATTTTCAATAAAATGATCATTCATTTTCATTTTCAACAAATTCTATAAGAGTTTCATCTCTCTGAATATTATCAATGTCAACATTGTTAAGTCCAGCATCTTGTAAAACTTCTACATACAAATTTACCATTTCACTAACATGTGGATTTGAAGATGTACCTGGATTTGTGCATATTGAAACATTCTCCATAGCATTGAAAGAGGGATTTGAGGACATAGTAGGACTTGCTTGTATAATCATATTCTTCTCCAAATTGACTTCTTGCAAATTTCCTTCATCTGTACAACCATGGTCTCCTCAATGTTTTCATCTTCAATAGTTGTGGAATTGGATGCTCCCCCATCATTCATTGATTTAATTCACATTCTTCTTTCTCTTTGTCTTTGTCTCTCCATCTCTTTTTTTGCTTCAATTTCTTCAAGAGTCAATGTCTTCCTTCTCTTATTACGAGCTTTATCTCCCATGATTATAAAATTCTCAAGCACAAATTAATGTCAATAATGAAATTCTTCAAAGAATTCAATCCAAATTGGAAGTTGAAAACCTATAAGGACAAAATTCTTCCTCTTGTGTTCCTCAAAACAAGTAGAAAACTAGCACAATTCCACTTTAAAAAACTGTTTCTTCATGCCTCCTTTGAAAAAATCAATCCATATTGCATGTTGAAGACCTTTTGTTCCTCCAAGCAAGTACAAAACTAACACAGTTCCACTTCAAAAACGGTTTACGTGATGCCTCCTTTGAAAAAAATAATAAAAAATGCAAGTCACCACCTGTAAAGACAATACTTGATGAAAAATAGCCCAATTTTACTGCTCTCGGCCATACATGTGAAGTTGCAGACTTCCTGGTAAATTTTGACAATAAATTTAAATAAAACGGTTAAAAAGGAACAGGATCTTGTTTATAGAACGAGATCCTGTTTTTTACCAAATGAGATCTCGTTTTGTAATCGGGATCCCGTTCCCAATTTTAAATGTGAGGATTGTTGACACAGGAATGAGATCTTATTTTATAAACGGGATCCCGTTTCCCTATCAATGGTCGGGACATTAAATATTAGGAACGAGATCCCTCTTTACAAAACGGGATCCCGCTTTACAAAATGGGATCTCATTTTTAAAAATTTGAATTTTGATTTGCTTTGTGGTCGGGTTTTTGCCTTGTATTTTGGTTCAGGGAAAACATTGGAAATCTGAACCTAGGCCTTCAACCTAGTTTGACCTGCAAGTTGAAGGTCCTAGTAATGTCAGATAAAAATACCGATTTTGGACATATGGCTGACAATGTTTTTTGCAATTTTTTTTTACGAAATTAAAACGCATTTTAGATGAGACAATGCAGATTCCAAATGTGTAATTTATTTTACAATTGGATTATTTTTTCTATTTTTCAATTAATTTATAATGAAACTGGTCCATACTATTTTAATAAATTTTGATCAACATAACATTTTGACAAATATAATGCATGAGAACAAACTTCAGATAATTATTTTCAATTTAAAACAAAAAATGGTAAGTTTAGGTCATCTTATGCGTGTCATACATGACAATTTTTTAAAACAACAAATATGCCTAATAAAAATTTAACAAAAAAAAGAAATCAATAAAAAATTACAAAAAAATATCAAGAACAAGCTTCAGTGAGTCACAAATATTTTCCCAAAAGGTTTTAGAAAAATACAATAATTTAGGTCAAAATATGGATTTCGTACACATGCATGGTATGGTAAAAAAAGTGATTTTTAAACAATGGTTTTTAGAAACCCCTATTGAAACTCAATTTGTACAATCTGGGTATTGAATTAAATTACATATTTGGAAACTAGACTTCGAGTACTACATTTTATGATTAGTGACTTTTTCAAAGATTCCATCTATAAGTGCTTCAAATTTTAAGGTCAAATGTGTCAAATTTTGAAAATTAGGGAAAACACTTCCACTTTTTGGCCAAAAAATGGACTCAACTTCTTGCCAGCACCCATAGATTGGGCATCACGAACTTATTTCCTTGTGTAATGTGTGGGACAACCTTTGAAACCACATATCACCTCCTTCTAAATTGTGAGTTTGCTCAAACATGTTGGTATTGGCTTTTAAGTAATCTTGGTTGGTTAGGTCCTTTACAAAATTCAATTTATCTCCATTTTCTCTCGTGGCCTTCACTCTGTTCTCCGCCTTTTCTTTCCTTTGGGAAATAAGCCCCTCCATTTTGATGTAGAATGTCTGGCTGGAAAGAAATAACAAAATTTTCAGAAAAAAGCTCTCCACACCCTCCTAGGTTTTGCACAAAATTTCAATTTCAATTTCTGAAGTAGCTTCTTCAGCCCTCTTGAGAAAACCACACATGTATATTTTGTATTCCAAGTGGGATGCTCTTATAAAAAAAAATTGGCCATTTATTAAAATCCCCTCAATTGGCTCAATTTATTTCAAATCGCCCCCTTCTTGCAAGCGTAACCACATCTGGTCTCCACCTCCCCATGGTTTTATTAAGCTAAATTTTGATGGTGCCACAAGAGGCAATCCGAGAAAATCAAGCATTGCTGCAGTTCTGAGAGGTCCCAAGGGTGAATTTATTGCTGCTTCTTGTGAGCTTATCCCTGATGGCACCAATAATGTGGTAGAGTTTGAAGCATTAAGTCAGGGATTGGAATTAGCTAAAAAATTCAAAGTTTCTCATCTGATCATTGAAGGAGATTCAATGATTGCCATCTCAACATTAAAAAATAGGACTACCCACTCCTAACACTTGGACTATATCCTGTCCTTTATTCTCACCCAATTGGAAAATTTTCTGAACTATTCCTTTTCTCATTGTTTCAGGGAATCTAATATTATTCCTAACGCATTAGCCAACAAGGTAATTGATGAGAATATCTCCTCCAAGATCTTCACTGCCGAGGAATGCAATCTTTTATTCAGGAACTCTTATAAGTTTTTCACCAATATTGTTTGATTTTTTTATGGCAATGAAGCTGGTCATCATAAGTTTTGTTCTGAGCTGACGAGCATTAATGTTAATATATGGGGAATCATCATGCTTCCTCATTCTTGCACATAAGTCTATTGGGAAATTGGAATGAGGACACAAGTCCCGAGCATTATCTCTTACCTCTTTGGTACTACAAATGTCCAAATTAGGCTCATGACTTTCGATGGAGGATTTTCTGGATTCAACAAGAACTTTAGTATTTACTTTTGGTCTTTTTGCAAGGTTGTCATACAGTTGTGGCATGACGCAACAAAAAATTTATGCCTCATTGTAATTCTTGTCCTGGCGGCGACTCTCTTTCGTAGTTGAATTTGAATCCATTATCTTTCTTACTTGCTATTTTTAGTGATTGGGAAAGATAACTTTTTCTCTTTGTCAGTCATTGGAAATGGGAGTTTTTAGATAGTTGGTCTAAATTTGGCTAGGTTGGGTGACTTCCGCCAGGCCTCCTCATTCCCAAGGTGAATACTTGGTATTTCCAGCTTAATTCCCTTGTACACATCAAGCGGGATCATTTACTATCCTTCGAAGTTCACACTGAAGGTTTTTCTATTGGTATCATGGCGCCCATTGAATTATTTATTTCAACTATGATGGTTTGTTTCCTTCCATCATTCTGTAGTTTATTCTCTGTTCGGCGGTTGAGAGTTATGGACAATTTATTCAAAGTGCTTGTGCCTCCTAGAATTCATGAAATCCGCGAGGAATCACCTTTCTCAGAGGAAAATATGAGAAGAACTTTCTCATTTGAATGTAAGCAAGTGTTCGATGCAATTCAAATTGTCTTAGGTTATGACTGGCTGGACATGCACACCATGGCTTTACCTTATGAAGTTGCTTCTCAATTCATTTCAAATTTGATGGATGTTTTGGGCTGTACAAAAATGGTGAAGTTTTTAGTAGACACCTATTTGTTGCCCCATATTTGTCCTCTCTCCACTCTTCAACCTGCTCTGGACGAATATGATATTCTCAAAGGCTCGAATTTGGTTGGAGGTGTAATTAGCAAATAACATCTCCTCACGGATGATATAATTTCAAAGTTGTTTTGTGCCATGGCATATGGACTGTTAAATGATTGCCCAAGTGAATTTAAAATGCACCTCAAAACTCTCAGCAGGCAATATGGAAACACAGTGAGTGATCCAATCTATATGCTTTTTAAAGGGGTGCACCTTCTTATCCAACATGCTTTGATAGAGCCACATGAAGAACCCCATTTTCCTCCTCCAGCGAACATTGCTTCTTCAGAAGGGAGCACTTCTTAATCTCTTGCTCCTCTCATCTTTTTGCTCATTTCCACTGGTCTGACCCAATTTTTGTAAGTGTGATTACACTTGTTAATTCTAGTTGCAAGCAACATTGGAATTTTTGGGTTTTGTATGATTTTGCAGGGTTCATGATATGCAACAATATATGTTATCTCATTTTGGAGCTCCTTCCTGGTGCCCTCAACTTCCTCCAAAGTTTCTTTTCATTTGCATCCTCCTTTTCTGGCTTGGTGTTTTCGTCTCGATCGCTACTCTCTCCAGTTGCTCCTTTTATTCTTATGAGCCTTGTTCAGATTCCATTCTTATTACTAGGTTTTCTTATAAGTGAAGGGTTTTTACTCCTTTGGAGAATGTTTCCTTTAGGATATGAAATGTAACCTGGTGCTCACTGAAATGTTACAAGCACAAGAGCTTTTTTTTTTAACTATTATGTATCTTCTGACTAATATGGGGTTTTTTTCTTCTTCACCCCTTGCTGGAAATTATAATCTCTTTTTACTATTATTCAATAAATTTGTGGCTCTACCACCTTTATTTAAAATAAACAAACAAATAATATCTCTTCACATCTTTTACATATTTTTTTAAAAATAGATAAACAAATTGAATATAATATACATCAAAATATTAATCAACCATAACAAACAATAAAACTAAACCCTTCTAATCCCTTTATTTATTATTTTAAATTATCTAAATTAATTGTAGGGTTTGTTTTGTTTCCCTATATTATCATAACCCCTACTCTTCACGGCTCTAGGAAAATTCTCCGTCAGCAATTCACTCTTGAAAATTCACCACCAGCAATTCACCACTGTGGAAAATTCATTGCATTAACATTTTTAATATATTAAAAATTCAAAGTCTTGAAAATATATATTAAAAATGTTAATGAGATTAATTTTCCTGCCCATGAATTATTGGTGGTGAATTTTCCTTGAGATGAATTTGTCATGACAATGAATTTTTCGACGCTGACGGTGAATTTGCCTACCTGATGCCACTCTTCACAATTTCTAGGAAATATAAAAACTTGTTTTATAGAAATACTGATGAGATTGAATAGAATGTATTTTATACTTTCTACGAAACCAAATATAACAAGGACTGATGTGGAAAGTGTGGAATTTTTTTAATAAAAAGGTGATCAGGAGTGAAGCACAAGGCACAAACAAATGCAAACACAAAGAAGCTTCGACGCTATGACTATTCTCTTTTTAACGTCAAGCGAACGATGTACAACTGTAAAAACAGACAAGTCCCCGGCAACCCAAAGTGGAAAATTGAGAGCAGATGTGAAGGTGAACAATTGTATCCACAGAATCTTGCTCTTCTTGGAGCGCCGAAGTTGCTGAGTCCCGTGCAATTTAAAGCAATCATACTTATAAATAGGCAGATGATGAGAAAGGCAATACAATGAGAAGTGATGGACTCGAGAATTTTTGAGGCTGCCCATTTGGGAAATATGAATGCCATTAAAGATTTGATAGACGAGAATGCTGACGTCCTGGAGCAGGTCACCTGTTCCAGGTACAATTCAGCTCTACATGTGGCTGCGAGAGCTGGACAGGCAGATTTTGTTTCTGAGATTTTGAGGATCAGACCTCAGATTTTAACCTACGTCAATAATAAACGGGATACTGCTTTGCACGAAGCTGCAAGAGAAGGGCACTCATCTGTTGTAGAGGTGTTGTTGGATAATGACCGACATATTGCTTACAAGGTTAATCAAGATTATGAAACGGCTCAATTTGTTGCCTGCAAGGAGGGCTCCATTGATGTGGTTAATATCTTGCTTCAAGTCAATTCCTTGCTTGCCATTGATCTGGAAAAACCAGACGAGTAGAGTTCTCTTCATGCTGCATCAACCAGAGGACACGCAGGTAATTCCAACTCTGGCATTCAACTTAAAATTTTATTGTCTGCCAATTAGCCCTATTGTTATTTATATTTCACTTGACCATTTAATGTATAAAAGGAAATTTTTGTGTTAAGATTAATCTCGAGCACATCTTCTATCTATTAAAGTTAGCAATATAAAGAATTCTAGCGTACCACAATTGTATGGCCTAAATTTGTTGGCTGTAAAATATGTTTAAGATTTTAGTAGATATGAAGAAATTTGTAATATGAATATTTTTATTAAGATGTATATGTGATATTGTAACTCTCATAAGTTTTATGTCTCATGTTATTATTATTTGAAAGTGTTTTTCTTAAACTAAGTCAGTGTTCTTAAACTAATTCTTATATAAAGTAAAACTAATTTTTATATATAAAGTATTATGATGATTGGAGTGTTCTAAATAAACACTTGTTTAAGTCTCTTTATTCAAATAATTGATGTCTAAACTGTGGGTCATTGTAATTTTTTTTCCCTAAAAAATGTAGGTGTATGCTTAAAAAAAAAAATGGAAACAATTGAATTACATGGATATTGATATCTATATTTTAATATAATAAATTATAACAATATTAGGTAGCATACATCTAAATCAGAAGTCATCCTTAAGATCCAGTCATATATAAGAGGATCTCATCTGTCAAAGTGATGTAGGTATCAAACTGACTTAAACGTACCTTTACAAGTTTAAATTTTGATAGATTTTTTTTTATCACATATCATCGTCCTCATCGATTGTACTTAATCTATTGAACTACAACCCTTTAATATTAATGATATATTAAAGAAGTTTAAAGACTGCTGTGAAGACATTATATGTTCAATTTGACAATTGTTTATTAACGGCGTGGTCAGACATAGTGAAGGAGCTGATCAAGGTGAGACCTGGGCTGGTTGGAAGGGTGGACAAGCAAGGGAGCAGTCCGTTGCATCAGCTTCATCGCACGGCCATCTGGAAGTAACAAAAGCATTATTAAGCGTCGATCCGGAGATTTGCTACATGCTCGACGGCTCTGGTAGGTCAGCTTTGCATATTGCAGCAAGGAAAGGACGGCTCAACGTTGTTCATGAAATACTGTCCGTCAGGCCTGACTCTGCCGACGTGCTCTCCACGGCCGGCGAAACATTTTTACATTCAGCAGTAGAGGCGAACCAGATCGAAGTCGTCAAGCACGTGTTTGATTTTCTTGACACATCCAAGCTTATCACAACACAAGATAACGAGGGCAATACAATTCTACACGTAGCCACGAGGAAAAAACTCGGGCAGGTATGTGAGCAGTGGCCCAAAAGTTAGTCTCATGCCCCAATGCAGAAATCATTTTCTTTTGTCATTCTAACTGTTAAATAGAATGAGGTGTTTGCAGATGGTGCAGTGGCTGGTGACGTGTACGAGCGTAAAAGTGAACGCAGTGAACAAACAAAGATTGACGGCCCTGGATATCTTGGAGAAAGAACCGATCCACTCAGGAGCCATGATAATCGGGAACGTGCTCAAGGAAAATGATGGGAAGCGCGCCTACGAACTGCCCCCGGAGCGCTTCAAGCAAGAGGAGCTGGCCGTCAAAGGCAACGTGGGCTCACTTAGTCAGCACATGCGAGCTCAACTTTTCCAGACGGCTGACACGAGTGATCGAGTGAGCGGCATGGCTAAAGAACTGCGGCAGCTGCACAAAGAAGGAATAAAAAATGCTGGCAACACTGTGACTGTGGTGGCGGTGCTCATCGCCACAGTGGCCTTCGCCGCCATGTTCACCGTGCCGGGCGCCCTCGAAAACCACGGCGAGGACGAAGGCACCGCTGTCATGGCCAACACTGTGGCTTTCAAAATATTTGTGTTGACTGACACCGTCGCCTTGTTCTCGTCTTTAGCGATAGTTCTAATTCTAGTGACCGTGGTGCCCTTCCACAGGAGAGTCTTGGTCAAGCTCATCTTTTTCGTCAATAAGATTATGTGGGTAGCGGTTGCATGCACTGCCTCCGCTTTTCTGGCTGCAGGTTATGTGGTGGTGGCGCGCAAGGGTCTTTGGATTGCAGCGAGCATGTGTGTTGTCGGAGCAGGAAGCATGGCTTTCATGTTCATATCCCTCGCCTCGCTCGTTGCTAGCCATCAGGTGAAGAAAGCCCGACTTAGGAAAAGGAAGAATCGGGGAGATGGTGAGCGTATGGGAAGGTCAAGATCGAGAGACTCCATGAAAATCGTAACTCAAGGGGGAGAAGATGAATACGGAGGGAATTTAGCGGAAACGAGGAAGAAATTCAGTCGGGTTCGTGACCAATCTTGTTCAGATTCAGACTTTGAAAGCTCCGAAATGGACGGCTTCCATCTTCTGTAAACATACAGACTATGATATGACAAGTTGCTGTACGTACTCCGGACTTCTCCGCAAATTCCTCTTTTGAAAAGTCTGCATTACTTTTCCGTCTCTGTCGTCTCACTTAGGTGGAGGCTTCCAACATCTCTCGTCGGTGGAAAATCAGAGCTTTTAAGAACAGTCTCTCGACAGTGGAAAATCAGATCTCTTCTAAAGTACTAGAAAATAAAATAAGTGTATAAATGCCTAAAAGAATCTTAAATAACTTTTGTTTTTTTTATTGAATGTTTAAGAAAGCAATGAAGATGAAGTATAAAATTAGTATTTGACTATTTGATTATTAAATAATATGATGTTTAAGTAGAATATAGAGACATGGAATAATTATGTAAAAATCATATTCATTTTATATTTCTTCTAATTAGAATAATCATGAATACATTTATAAACTATCATACCATTCTATACAGTACAAAAAATTATGTTTCAACATCATCTATTAATTCAAAAATAATAGTTACATAAATGTTTGTTCAATAATCTAACAAAATGCAACAAATCAGCTAAATAAAATGTGTTTATTTAAGACGTGCATATAGAATCAAATGATCATGAATTCATCTTGTAGCATTATCTATGAAATCAAATTTTAAATACAATAATTACAAAAAAATATTATATAATTTTATAAAGTAATTTAAACATTAATATACTTAAACAATATCTAATTCAAAAGTAACAATTATAATTAATTCATATGTTTTTTCAATGATGATAAACTACAACAAATTAGTTAAATGAAATGTGTTTATTTATGTAAGGGTGAAATAGATTTATTATCTCCATCTAAAATAAATAAATTGAATAGAGAAATACATATAAGATCAAGAATTTGGCATTTCCCCATTATTTAAATGGACATTTGAATAAGACTATTTTTTAAGAATATAATAAATATAAATTCATGATCTTTTTCATATTGTCACAAATATAAATCTAATGCAACATGAAAAGTATCCACATGTCACAACTATGAATTTATTACAAATTGTATGTTTAATATTTGTTTGATGGTAGCACTACCATTGATGCATATATTTTATCTAGTTCTCTTCACTATATTAAATAGAATTATCTCCATCTAAAGAAATTTAAATTGAATAGGGGAGAGGATCTAGTAGTTGAGCATGTTTCAATAGTTGTGATAGTAGTTTTTCATATAATGTCCAATAGTTGTGATAGTAGTTGTTTATATAATGCTCAATAGTTGTGACTTGACTAACCATAATTAAACAAAATTTATTCATTTGATCTAAAAAGCAACCAATCATGTGATGCTACATCAGCGCTCAATTACCCATGATGTGAATGCACAAGTATTGTTCTCACTTTTTTTTGGGACCTTTTTGGACACCTTGACAAAAAACATGTTGATGTGGCATCATATTTGATGATGTGGCCCTGAAACGAAAGTTATAAGCAGGGGACTTGCCAAGTAAGCTGCTGTAAAAAATTGGGAGTGATTTGAAATTTCCACATAGTTTAATTAGAAGTGCAAAGTTAGGGTGCACAACTACTGAGTCCTCTCCCCAAGTGAGATAAATATGAACTCTATATTGTGTTTCCCCATCATTTATGACCATTTAAATAAGATATTCTAGAAAATGTAATAAATTTAAAGTCAAGATCTTTTTTATATACCACAAATATGATTTTATTGCAATATGACAAGGTTTCTTGCTTTAATTCAATAAATTAGTTGTATTGAACTTAAGTTGAAAAAATAATAGGTTTAAAAAGAATAGTTTTTAAAATTTAATGCAATCTTATTTGTGGCAATCACTTTGTTAGATTATATTATGAAGCAGGTCTATAAATTTATGTAAAATGAACACCTTGTTTATTCTAGATCAATTAAATTAGAATACATATCTTAAATACATTTATTTAAAAAATGTTAAGAAATATTTAATTTATTTAACAGTTTTTATATTTTACTTTAACACAATTTTATTCTGTTGAAGGTATTCCCTATATGAACATTACCGACTAGCTTTAATGATCAACGGTTGAGACTGTGGTAGAATGATGGTTGACCATGGAAAAAGATCTGACCATTTGATGAATCCAATATAAAATATAAATAAAAATAGTATTAAAAAAATTAAACATTTTATAAAAAGAAAGTGAATAATTACATATTGTTTCTAATTTTTCACTAATATTCAAACTGTATAAATCATATTATTATTCTTATTATATATAATGCTTCATATAATATAAGTTGTTATAATTTATATTTTCTATTATTTTTCAATATATATATATTTTTTATAGTATTTTTTTAATTTTAAATTATTAAATATAACTTTTTAGAATATTCTTAATTTAATATTATGAAATAAAATTATATTTTATATATTTAAATATTTTTAGTATAATATTTGGATATTATATATTTAATATTTATATACACTATAAGTTATTAAATATAAATATCATATAACTTTATGGTATTTGTTAAATATTTTTATTATTTATTATTTATTTTAAGTTATAAAATATTATTTTCTAGAATATTCTTAATTTAATATTATGAAATAAAATTACATTTTATATATTTAACTATTTCTAGCATAGTATTATAATATTTAGATATTATATATTTAATATTTATATACACTATACATTATTAAATATAAATATAAATTAACTTTTTACATATATTACTAATTAAATATATTATAAGTTTAATATTTATCTATATTTTTTAAATATATATTATATTTATTAAAAAAATTTAAAAATTTAAAAATATTAGAAGTTTAATAGTTATCTATATTTATTTTAAAAATATATATTATATAATTTATTAAAAAATATATTCAATTTATATTTATTATTACAAATTATATGAAATATGATGCATATTAAATTAAATATAAATATTATACACATACACTCCCTTTTCCTCCTACCCTATCTTTATATCTCTATCTCTACCCCCTCTCTACTACTTTTCTCTATCACCTCCTGCATCTCTCACTCTTGCCCCCTCTATATATTCCTCTCTCTACCTCTCTTCCTATATATTTATCTTTCCATCTCTCTATCTCCCCCTCTCTCATCATCTCCCTCTTTTTATCTCTATTTCTCCCTCCCCTTCTTTCTCTCTCCTTCAATCGCTCCCTCTGTATATGCTTATCTATCTTTCTCACACTGCCCCTATATTTCCCAAGTTATATCTATCTCTATCCCTCTCTCTCCCTCTCTCCTTATCACTCCCTCTTTCTATTTCTCTCTACTCTCTCCTCTCTCTATTTCTTTCCCCCTCTCCCTCCCTCTTTATCTATTTATAAATATATCTCTACCTCTATCTCTATCTCTATCTATACCTCTCTATTACTTATCTCTATCACCTTATTTCTCTCTCATTCTTGCCCCCTATAACTCTATCTCCCTATCCCCCCCTCTCTATCTATATCTCATTATGTCTACCTCTCTCTCTCTCTCTCCTCTCTCTATCTCTTTCTATCTATATCTCTCTACATCTATCTCCCTATCTCTCTCCCTATACATCTATATCCTTTCCCTCTCCCCCCTTCTCTCTCTATTTGATGCATTCCATCTTTCCCTCCATCTTTTCTTCTCTATATCTTTATCTTTATTTCTCTCTCGATCTCCCCCTCACTCATCTCTCCATCTCTTTCTATCCATATCCTTCTCTACTCCCCCCTCTTCTTCTCTCTCCCTCTTCCTCATCTTCTCTCTTCTCCTCCTCCTCTACCTATCTCTCTCCCTTTCTCTCCCTCCCTCTATCTCTCCCCTTCTTGCTCCCTCCCTATCCCCCTATCTATCTTTATATCTCAACTTTTTTCTCCCTTTATCTTCTTGTATATCTCTATATTTATTCCTTTCTCTTCCTCTTTCTCTCTCTTTATCCCTCCCTCTTTCTATCTCCCTCTCCATCTCTATTTTTTCTTCTCCACTTCTCTCTATTTTTCTCTCTTTATCTATCCCCCTCTCCCCCTCTCTCTCCATCATCTTATATCTCTATCTTTATATCACTCTATCTCACCATATATCTCTCTTTATCTCTCCCTCTTCCTCTTCTTCTTCCTCTTCATCTTTATCTCTTTCACTCTATCTCTCCCCTTCTATTTCCCTCTCTATCTTTATTTCTCTCTCTCTCTCTCTATATATATATATATATTTCCATCTATTTGTCTCCCTCTTCCTCTCCCATTCTATATTCATCTCTACCTCTATATATTTGTCTCACTCTTCCTCTCTTGCTCTATATTCATCTCTACCTCTACATTCCTCTCCCCCTCCATCTCTAGAAATGTCTCTCTCTCTACCTATCTCTCCCCCCTCTGTCTGCATAGACCTTCATTGTCTTCTTGATTTAGAGGTTTTCTTTCACTCATTTTTAAAGACCTTTGTTGCACAAACAATATCATTTTTTGAATGGTCAACCAATTGAACTCATGTAATACACACATTTACACAAAAAATAGGCTTAAATTTTCCCTAATTGATATTCCACACCTCTTTGGTGTACCCATTGCACACTAAGGTGTGATTGCTAGTTTTATTTACTATATACATACATGGTCACATAAAATTTTATTTTTATTTGTGAATTATTTTATTTTATTTATACTTTATACTTTATTTTTATTTGAAAAAATATTTTTTAATAAACATGTTTATATTTTTATGTATTTTTTTAAATTTTTCTTTAAAAAAAGCCACCATTCATTATCTCACTAATTCTTTTTTTTGTAATTTTTTATTTTAAAAAGTTTATTAAATATTATATACTTATACATTTTTTATTAGATAAGCAAGGAAGGGCCCCGACCCTTACAAAATGGATAAACAGAGCCAAACAACTCAACAAAACAGACTGGCCCAACACAACCAATCAGAGAGAAACAACAACCAACACAAGACCAGTCAGAAACAACAAACTACGAGAAACTGTTCAAGGAATAGAGCTTGAACCAATCAAAGCCTTAAAGAGCGAGTTAAACGAAACTGTAACCTTCTTAGAAGAATTCTTCTTCTTTCTGTGAACCATTGTCCAAGGAGAATCAACAACTGAAATTGAGAAATTTTGAACAGAGGGAGAAGACTCCCCTCTAGAGTAGTAGACAAGAGGAACAATTGATACTTCAAGTGAAGCATCTAAAACCAAGCCTAAAACAATAGGATTTATAGCATCATTTTCCAAAATAGGGGCTGCAGGAGAAGCAGTACTAACAGCATTAGGAACAACCAAAACCAAAGATCGGCTCACAATATCCACAAAAGGTTTTGAAACTATTTCCAGAATAGGAGCAGCAAGGGAATCTACAGGAGGAGCAATAACCACCCCATCAATAATATTTTTCTTCACAAAAGGAGGAGGCCTTGAGTCTTTATTAGAAGAATCAAAATCAACAGTAAAACGTATTGTTAAGTGTTCACAGAGTGAGTTCTTTCACCAAGTAGCAGAGGGGGGAAGGCCACAAACGACAAAATCTACAAATAAATGTATTCTTGAAATAAAAAGCAATATTTTCAGTAACCTCCTTACCTAAAGAGACAAAAGGAGCAAACATTTGCACACAACAAGGGACACACAGAGCCCTCCCTTGGCCTCTTTAGCTTCACAACATCAACAAATGATGGGTGGGGAGCAGGACGATCACACAGGCTCCCGAGAGAAGCCCCAATCTCACCCTTAGCATCAGTTAGGGACGAACCCACAACCACAACGACGACATTAGTTGGGGAAGAACCCGCAGCCACAACAACAACATCAGTTGGGGAACGCGTAGCCACAACAGCACCCGCAGTCACCCCAAAACCAATCATACGCTCTGCAACACCACACGAAGGCAGGACAAAGCCATTCCTTATCGCCGAAGGGCTCACACCATTCAGCAGAGGGAGAGAAACGTCCGCAGGAAGGGGATCGGGAACACCCTCAGAAGCTCCTACAGACCCTCCAGCCGCAAGAGGAGAGGATGATGCCACACCAACGCCCAGATCCACCACGAGTTCAACCCCAGGTCGAGACATGCTGGGACAGGAGGAACAGGGGAGGCCAGGAGAGGACGCGGCAACAGGGCAATTCAATTTTTTTCCTGGGCGGGAGAAACTGGAGCTAACGGGAGAGTACGCGGCCATAAAGGGAGCATCAAAACTTTTTTTAATTTATTTTGTTTATATATACTTAGGGTGTAGATGTTACTTTTTAATAGTTCCTATATTTTGAAATGAATTAAGGTATGTATAAACATTTCCTAAACTAATCTTTAGAGGAGAGTGTTGTTTAATTTTTTATTTTTTACAGTTAAAAAAGTAGATACATTTTAAACATAAGAATCAATGTTATTTTTTATTATTTTATTTCTTATAAAAATATTCAATGCATGTGGATTTGATTTGATAGTTTGTATAGTTGGTTCTTTTCTCACCTACCTTGCCTTGGCTTCTTCTACCTTTTTACTATCTAGTTATTATTAGTGTTTAAGAATATCTTTCGATGATTGTCATTAATGTTGCAAAAGAACATGTTCTCTTTGATCAACCTCAAGAAAACTTGAATAAACAATCAAATACAACACTATTTAATCATGCATATGCTCCTATAATGATTGTGTAGATCTATTTTTTTTATTGTACCAATTAAATATTTTCATTCCCTAAATACAAATAATATGTTTTGAAATATTAAAATAAATAAATAAATATCAGTAAATATAATTAAAAAAATATAAATAAATTTATATTTAATCTAACACTTAAAAATATATATGAACTAAACAAAATTTAAATTTAGAATTTTAAAGGTTCAAATCCCTCCCCCATAGCCATGAACTAGATCGTAAACTTGACCAGATAAATGGTTAATTATACAAATGGGGTGGAGTTAATGGAGAAATCCCTATACCCAAAACGAGTTCAATTAAGAAGCGAAGACAGGGCAAAATAATGAAAGAATAATCCCACATGCAAGAAAGAGAGAGGTCAGAGTATTAGAGGGGAGTATAAAATGCGGAGGAAGAGCAGTTTTGCAGAATCTTTGCGCTTGGGGCAATGACGCAGCTAGTGAGGTTATAACCGAGGCGCGTCAATTGCTGGTTGAAAACTATTTCCAAACCCCCTCGTTGGCCTTCTCCACGTAGAAGGCCTTCGAGAATTTTTGGAGGGCTTGCCGTTAGGTATGGGCCCAAACAATTCTAATCAAAATTAATTCATAATTTATATTAGCACCTTTTGATTTTTGGCCGAGGTCAATCTAAGACTGGCTGCAAACGGGTAGGCCTTCAGGTTATCAAGACATTTTTACAATCTCTCGCCTCGCTCATTGCTGACCATCAGATGAAGAAAGCCCGACTTAGGGAAAGGAAAAATCGGGGAGATGGTGAGCGTAAGGGAAGAAGAAGATCGAGAGACTCTATGACAGTCGTAACACAAGGGGAAAGAAGATGAATATGGAGGGAATTTAGCGGAAAGGAGGAAGAGATTCAGTCGGGTACGTGACCACTCTTGTTCAGATTCAGATTTTGAAAGCCCCGAAATGGACGTCTTCCATCTTCTGTAAACATGCAAACTATGATATGGCAAGTTGCTTTACGTACTCCGGACGACTTCCCAATTTCCTCTTTTGAAATGTCTGCATTACCTTTCCGTCTCTGTCGTCTCACTTAGGTAGAGGTTTCCAACGTCTATTCTCGGTGGAAAATCATATCTTTTACAAATATTCTCTCCATCAGTGGAAAATCAGATCCTTTAAGAATAGTCTCTTGACGGTGGAAAATCAGATCTTTTCTAAACTACTAGAAAAATAAATAAATATTTTATACCTACAATAATCATAAATATAAAATCTATGTGTAAACAATCTTAAATAACTTTTATACTTCACAATGTATATACATTCAAGTTTAATGTCACAATCATGAATTTATTACAAATTGTATGTTTAATATTTGTTTGATGGTAGTATTTTAAATCTCTACAATTGATACATATATTTTATCTAGTGCTCCTTAATATACTAAATAGAGTTATCTCCATTTTAAAAAAAATTAAATTGAATAGTGAAATAAATATAAAATCAATATTTTGTTGGGTCCCCAACTATTTATATAAGATATTTTAGAAAATGTAATAAATTTAAAGTCGATATCTTTTCTATATATTACAAATATGAATTTTGGCAACATGACAAGGTTTCATGCTTTACTTCTTCAATAAATTAGTTATCCTAAACTTAAGTTGAATAATTAATAGGTTTTAAGAAAAATATAAATGCTTTTTAAAATTTAATGCAATCTTATTTGTGACAATCAATTTGTTACCTTGTATTATGAAATAGGCCTATAAATTTGTGTAAAGGAAAACCTTGTTTAATCTAGATTAATTAAATTAAAATAAATATGTTAAATACATTTATTTAAAAAATGACAAGAAATATTGAATTTATTTAAGAATTTTTAAATTTTAATTTAATATTATTTTATTTTATTTCATATAGACATTTTTTTGATCGGTAAATAGTTGCTGAGAGCAACACCCATTATATTGATATCAAAAATATTTTTACATCCATTGCCACCATGGCTTTCATATTTTATCAGAGATTGTTTTGCCCACCCTTTACATACTATTGGCTCTTGACCCGACTATTCTTTACCCCTACTCATTAAAAATTATAAAATGAGGGTTCTCATACTGAAAAAATGACCCACATAGAACGCAGACTATACAATATCAACTTTATCAAAAAATCAAGTAGAAATACTCAGAACCCACACCTAGTATTCATCTGACATTGTTGCACACATCTTCCTCGCCTCTATTGCGTCGACTATCACCGAGCATTCAGGTCCACATGCGTTGTGAGTTGGATGACTGGCCTTTTCTTCTGTCTCGAGAGTCTTGCTCTCGCCATTCGTTGCCTACACCAAGCTCCCAATCTTTGTTGTCTCCCGCCACCACCTTGCCATCCAACCCTTTTGCTTGAATGTACGCCCCAACCCAGCCCAACACCAGGGTGCTAAAAATTCTTGCTGCTCAAAGGAGGAACAAGATCGACTTGTCAATCTCTCCCCATCTCTTCTCCAGCTCTTGCGGGCATAGCCTTCGCACCAAAACAAATTTTGGGACCTCCAAACCATTACCAAATGACATGTAGTAGTGCTGGGGCAATGAGACAAGAAGGTTGCTATCCACATTGTCCAATGCCTCGTCTATCTCCCCAAGCTAGGCATGCTCAAACACCATTTGGCATAGCTTCTTGCTCCTCGCCTTTGAGAGCCCCATGTATAAGAGCATAGCCAAAAACATGGTTTGTATCTCTACATTTTCCTTGAACCTTTACCGAGCCAGGAGGAATTCTTTGCCCAACACTTTCTTTGTTGCCCATAGGATCAATGGGTGAGATGAATTCAACAATCCTTTCAACCTCTTGTCTGTTACCTCTCTGTAGAAATATTGTTGTTGCTTGGTCATATTCAAAAGAGCAGAGTCTCCATTGATGCTTCTCAACTCACACATAAGATGATTTCAATTTTGATTTCTTCAAAGTTGCATCTCACTTTGCTCGCTTTTTAACCACAACTCATCTATCTTTCATATGATGACAACTTAGAGGAGCATACCACCGCATCACATCCACCAACTCTTTCGTTCAATGTGGCTACACAAGCTGCCGATTACTTATGATCTTCCATTATAGAGTGTAGTTGCTATTTTTATCTGTGTAATTTCCAATATCGACCTCTTTCCCAACGTACCCTTGCTTGACAACTCCCATAGATGAATTTCTCTAATGACACACTACCATTTAATGATCTTTTCCTTTGCATCACAACTGTTGATACCAACGTACCCTTTTGTTCTTTCCCCCTTTTTATTCTAATGGCTGCTTGGAGATTGGTGTCATCACATCAAATCCTTTGGTTCCTTAAAGTGCAATATGGTTTGCATGAGCCACTAACAACTTATAATCCTCCCCTTCATGACATCATTGCCATTTTTGTGAGAGAGTTACTTTCGATATTGGCCACCTGGGAACCGTATCCCTGACAGACACCTACATCAAATTTTTTGTCTCGATTTCATCTTCTTTAATAATGACAATTTCCACCTCATATCAGCTCCTTAAGGCAACATGTCCTTGGGGTGTCACTTGGATCTTTCTATCAGATTTCATACCTTCTAGTTCTAATTTCACTACCCTTTTTGCGGGTCCTTTTTTTTTACCAGTGACCGCATATCCTGTCCCATATCCAAGGTTGTCTTCATTGGGAAAGCAGGTGTCCACATCATCCACTTCCCCTACCTTGTCAGCCATCCTTCTTTGCTGCCCCCTAGGCTAGGCTATCCGCCACATGCTTACCCTCCTTGTAGATGTGGCATACCTTGAAAGCCTCAAATTTGTCTAGGAGTTGCTTTATTGGTTGTAGCCATTGATTTAATTTCCAATTGGGAGCATTGTTGAGTCATATTGCATTGACGATGATTAGAGAATCTCCCTCCAAGTTTTTTCTCTTTGCTCCAATCACTATTCCCAATTGAAGTTCCTTTAAGGTCGCTTGGAACTCTACCTCG
This sequence comes from Sequoiadendron giganteum, assembly GCA_007115665.2. Classification (NCBI taxonomy): domain Eukaryota; kingdom Viridiplantae; phylum Streptophyta; class Pinopsida; order Cupressales; family Cupressaceae; genus Sequoiadendron; species Sequoiadendron giganteum. The sequence continues at coordinate 195,665,543 of CM021103.1, forward strand.
TTGTTGGTGCATACTTTGAGGGGAATGTACCTTTCTGTAGTTATCCTCCATTGATCATCTCGTGCCACCAACCCGACCCCTCCAGGCCGTGGTTTGCCCTGAGCAACTCCATCAAAGTTTATTTTAATCCACCCTTCTTCCAGAGCTTCCCATGACACTTCATTCCTTTTTTTGCTAGCCAAATCACTCCTACCTAGACCACATAGATGGGGAATAGATAAACCACTGAATGCTTATTTCACTTTATCATCCCATCTTATGTAAATCACCTACTTCTTTGATTTTGATTGAGCTACCTCGTTGACTATTTCAGTGATCATGCTTTCAATTTTGATGTAGAGTCTCTCTTGGGCCATTTTATTGTCTTGAAATATTCTCCTATTTTGTTCCTTCCATATTTCCCAGATACAAAAAAATTTGAAAATCTGAAAAAGGGTGCAATAAAAGCAAATAGTAAAAACCTGACAAACAGGGGCTATTTGTGATGAATTGGTTCCTCCATCTATTGGAACATGTGTTGGCCATTTGCTTTTGCTATCATTGTACACATACTTGCCTATCATAAAATGAGCTTCATGTACATATCCGATTGTTGCGGTCATGTTCTGCCTTGGATTGGTTATCAATGTACATATTCATAATAATTGGTTTGTTTCTCACTGGGGGAAAAATCCCGAACTCACTGGAGGTAACCTGCTTTGAGCTTAAAATGATAGAAAAACAACAACAAGACAACCCAACAAAAACAACAATCACACTAAAACATCAATCACAATCAATCAAACAATTGACCATCCAAATCAACTTCAAGGCAAAAAATTAAAATCTCACTAGATGATCATCTTCTGAATCATGGTTTGATCAATTTAGCACATATGTTCAATTGTTGTATCTTGATTGTTGTTATCATTGCTCTAGAGCAACTCAAGGATGTCATGAACTAGAGAAGCTATGATCGAGAATGATATTTTTCTTTGTTTGTTGTCTGTGAGTTGATCATTATTACTATGTAAATCATCATGGGAGGTGATCTACGAAGTATCACTAATGACATTCCGGATTGACATAGGAAAATGATTAACTCTTGTCTATTTATGTGAGGAATGCTCATATCATCTCGATTTAATTATGCCTAGATGCTTGTGTTAACTTGCAATATCAAAAAACATGGAAGTAGTACTTAGGTCATCATGGTCTTAATTATACCATCGATGCTTGTACTCACTTTCAACATAATAAAGGCTCAATGATGATAAAAGCACGACAAATCAACTGAAAAAATGACAACATTGCATTTTGTTTTTGCATGGTAGATGAGATTGCATTCATATTTAGTTTTGCATCTGTGGTATAGATTTTCAAAGGTTAGAATAATTTTCAAACAATGTTATCTCTATCATTAAATGGATTGAGTATACTTGACATTAACAAAAATAAATTCATTCATACATGTAGTTGCATAATCATTTGCATATCATTCATCCATCCATCCATTGCATCATCACATTTGCATTCGAAAACAGAAACAAAGTGCATTGCATCACATTTGCATAGCTAAATTCATCTCATATAGTATAGCGATATCATATATTTGCATTAGAAAATACAAAAATAAATTGCATCACATTTCATTTACATCCATCTCATAGCTTAAACATCATCCATAAAACATTTAGAATAATAATTTATGCATTATCATATCATCATTGCATCCATACATAATCATATCATAATCATATAAGCAACATATAAAAATCAGATAAACATCATAACATATAAATTGCATACATCCATCATAGGCATCCACCATAAACACATATAGATATCATATAGATCACTAAATCATTGTTGCATATCATATAAATCTCAAAATAATAATGTTAAATATACAATGATATCGATAACATGTAAAGAGATACATCATCAAAGATGTGGTAGTATGTAATCAAGTCTCTAAATCAATGTATACAACTGTCCCAAATACATCAACTGTGCTCAAATGCATCTATGTGGTGCTCCCACTTGACGCTGTCGGCCTCTCTGAGCCTCCTGCTGCACCGCTTGACAGCCCTACACCTGCACTTGCACCTGATGGAATTGCACCTACACTTGATGGACCTGCACCTAGGCCCACACCTAGATCTATGTGTAGTGGCTGCATCACACCCATGCTGGTGGTCTAAGAGTGGCTGTGTCCTAATCTAGACTGAACATAACTAACCTGATGCTCTGTAGGCACTAACTCATAGTAACGACCTCGATAGTACTCCGCCTCTCTAGTAACCCGACCAACCTCTCAGAGCATATCACCTGTGGTGGTCCCCTTGGCCACTCTCTGCATCCTATCAGCCAAGGCCTTAGCCTACTCACCCATTGTCTCACTACATCTCTCTCAACTTTCAGGGTGGCTATCTGTCCCTATGCTTGCACAAACAAAGCCTATACCTGTGTTAGCTGACCCTGTAGTGTCTGAACCTGGACTTGTAATGAAGCTATCTGCATTTGTTGCTACTGAGAGGGCATCCCAATCTGAACATGTTGTTGTGCTGCAGCCACAAAGGATCTACTCCTGCGAGGAGCTCTAAGGTCTAAGGCCAAATCACCTCTACCACCCCCATATCCACCACCATATCCCCCACCAACTTTGTCACCTCAATCTCCCTCATCACCACTCTCTCCCTCCTCCTCCACATCATCTCATCTACCTCTCCTTTTCCTGGGTGCATGTGCTGGTTCCCTCTCATCATCATCCAGTATCGATGTTGGCTCATCTAGACTCAAAATCCATGGGAAGGGATGTGCAAAGAAGTAATTAGCATACTCCTATGATACTACAACCTCTATAATCTCTTAGTGATAGTCCCATATCACTAGCTGTAACTTGAGGTAATCCTCGCATGCTGCATCATATGATAATATAGGTCCCCACTCTAGAATGTCCTGTCATCTTCATGCATACTGAGCCACTCCCTAGGGCATGCCCTATACCCTGCCATACTGTCGCAACACTCTCCCCAGCATGAATCCCTTTATGATAAATGGTGTCCTCCTAATCAAGTATCTAGTCGTGCACACATATGGAAACTTAGTGTCATCCTTTGGCCACTACTCACAATCCAAATATGGTCTCTAGGTAACTCTATCCAGATCATCAAGCACTCTCCTCCATTACTCAAGTTTTCCTAGCTTATGCTGGACAACTAGACCTACATATCCATGAACATAGGGCCTCCCAACTGGCCTCTGCCTCTCTGCAACTGGACGAGTGATGGATATGTGCTCCCACGCCCATATTTGTAATAGTGTGACCTTGACTGATAAACTGGCTCCTCTGAGATACACCACCTGGTGAAGATCATGGTACAAATGAGAAAGCATGCATGAACCACAAGCATATCTGGTCCCTTGTGTGATCCTTCTCTTTAGTGTCTGACCCCATCCAACTGAGAGTCCCTTCGACCTACGGTTGGGACATAAGAAGCCTCCGATGAACCTAACAGTAACACATGGTAGTGTTGCATATGCATCCACCATATCTCTCCATAGAATCTCATAGCCACATAACTGCTCATCCTTGAATACTCTATGTAGCACATCGATACTTCCCTGCTCAACAGAATCATATACCACTATCTCACCAACAACTGGAATCCGCAAAATATGATAGACATCCTCCAGTGTGATTGTCATCTCACTAGTGGGTAAGTGGAAGGTATTCTGGTCACTATGCCACCTCTCTACTAAAGCAGTAGGAAGCCCCCTATTAATCCTATGCTGGGGCATGTCAAGCAAGAAAGTCAAACCGTAGCATCCAATCACATTTAGATCAGCTTGATCTAAATGTGGAATCAAATCCCAAGTCCTTGGGAAATGCTCCCATGACATCAAGATTGACGAAGGCTCCTATCATCATAACATATCACAAATCAATCAATCAATCAAACATCAATCAACCTATCAATTTAATCAGCTCTGGTGAGACTTTGATAAAATCTTGCGAGCGTTTATCATTGATCCTCACCTATCATGAGGTCAATCATCATTATCCTATCATTGATCCTCACCTATCATGAGGTCAATCATCTTTATCCTATCATTGAATCTCACCAATCATGAGATCAATCCTCATCTACTCTATCAACATCATCAAACAACATCAAATCAAAGGCTGACACGATAAAAAATTGTCAAAATCAAGGAGTTTACTAAAAAAATCATCAATCTGGGATGGATGCACTAGAACATAGCTTCTATGTGCTAAAAACATGGAAGCGCCATCAAAATTCATCAATGTGCTAAAACAATCTATGAATGCGCCAAATCTATGAATGCGCCATTTAAATCCATCAATGTGCTATTTCAGTTCACTGATGCGCCAAATGATCATATGCGCTAAACTTTTATTTGAATGTGCTAAATTATGCCCTAAATGAGCTATATCTTGCTATGCACTAAATTATCCTATCAATGCACTACTATAGGAATTCACTATGCTAAAAGGTCCTATGCGTTAAAGAATTGAATCTATGCATTAAAAAATCAACCCTATGCGCTAAAATACTAGATGCACAACTACAATCTACCTATGCGCTACATCGGTGACCAGGTGCGCTAAAATAAAACAAACAAAATTTCAAATGTGAAAAATGAGGGAAAAATGAGATGCACAAATCACGAGGAGGTTTTTTAGGGTATGTATTGGAGGTCCATACATTGCTGGCAGTTATGGTGTCACACACGCTCGAATCGGTGTGTCTGGATTGGAATCACCATCTTGCTCAATTTGCACTAAGTTGCTCAATCACTCCAAATTTTCAAAATCCAAATGCACAAATGAATTTCATTTCACCTCTTATTACCTTTTAAAGGGTAAATGGGTGGTAATTAAGTGGGATTTTTTTTTGCAAATGGGGTATTAATTCATCAATTAATCAAATGTGGCAGGTTTAGTATCAATTTTTTGGAAGATAAATCATTCTCGCATCATAAAAATTTGAAATCATCAGCAAATCATTAGATAAATCATAAAAATTTCAAAAATCATCAAAAATTCAAAAAATCCTCAATTTATCTGCCGAGGGGGGCATATATCCGTCATCATAAAATCTAGCTCCTCAAACTAAATTAACATAATAGTAACTAAAAATATCTCATTACATATCAAATTTTTTTGTCAACATCACCAACACAATTTTCTTTGAAGCAATATGTAAACACATCACTTCAAAGAGGGGCAAAATGCATACACCTAAAATTGGTCTGGAGAAAGTTAATTAAATATTAGTTATTTAATTAATAAATCTTAAATTCCTCTACTTATAAATAAATTGCAAAATTTATTTATATAGTTAATTTTCTATTTTCTTCCTATCTCAAATCATTTTCTTCTTGATTTAATTAAATGAACAAATTTAAATAATTCTTTTTATTTGATTAATTCCCTCTCAATTAAATTTGAATTTTTAAATTCAAATTTTGTCACATTTCTATATAATTCTCTAACCTCCTTCCACCTCATCATCCACCTCATCAAGTGTCTCATGAATTTAAATATGGCTAATACTTAAATTGGAATTATCTTCAACCGATTTTGAAACAACCTTGGACACTTGGCTCCTCCATTTCATTTATTCTTCTAAACACTTGGCAAAGTGCTCTTTTAAAGGGAACCATCTCTATGATTCCCTCCAACTTCTTCATCCTCCACCGTTGATCTCTTTAGACTAAATATGGACTATTGGTTGCTGCCACATCACAATATGCCTTGGAAATCCTATAAGTATAGCCTCATTCTCCAGCATTTCAGATCCCATCCTTGAGCAAATACACTATGCAGAAATTATCTTTGAGCATTAGAGCATTTGAGAGCATTAGAGCATTTAGCATTTGGCATAGTAGAAGCATGTTAATTTAGAATTATGGCTTAGTTTGTTAGCTGAATTTCCATTATCATAGTGGTTTCATACAAAATTTGCATCATATTTCTTATTATCATATCCATTATCATATCACCATTATCATTCACAACATATCACATAGTTTATCCTCATGTAGGGATAGGTTTCTGACATCTTTCAACATTCCATTCTTTCAGATTGTCATTCTAACAGTCATAGTGCATGCACCAAATATGAGAGCCAACATGATTTAATGAATCCCTAAAGATAGGAAGCAAGGGAACGAGTTAGGGAGTTTGTTGTGTTTCAATTTAAGTAGATTTGTGATTTCAATTCTCTAATATAATGTGTTTCATTGATTGTGTGTTTTATTATTCATTTGCACATATTTTACAACACACATCATTCACAATATCTCTTTCCATATTCTTTTATTTGGTGACTTTACAAGGCTTCCTTCCAACCTTAACAACAATCCCCACATCAACCAACTTTTGAGGGCTAGTTAGTTTGGAGGGACCGAGTAGATCAACCATACACACAACCACAAGAGAGGGGGGAACAACACAAGGGATAACTAGAGATATTAACTCCTTAGCAATCTCATCAGAAGTAGCCACCAAATTCAACCTAAGTTCACCATTCAGTAGGGGGTCAGGTTTAAAGAAGCAACCTTTCAACTGGCATCCAGTAAAGGGGAATCCAAGGGGAAACCCTAGTCCACCGAAAGAGACCTAAGGAGGAATGGAGCCACCAAGACCTAGGAAGAAAGATCAATCTCAACATGCACCAAAGAAGGGGGGTAGTGAACCATGGAGAGAAATCTTATAGGACGTTGGGATGACTAACACGAGGGACAACATAGGAGCCAGTGAGGACAACACCAATGCCTGTTTGGAGCAACCAACATCAAGATCAGGAGAAGAGGGGGTTGCAGACTTGGTTTTACTCAAAGGGGTCTTAAGCAAACCTTTGGGGAAAGCATTACACATATGACTAATGGTAGAACAATTTTGACAAAACAAATAAAAGTTTTCATATTCAATGGCTTGAGACCACTTCCCAATCCTGGATTCTATAATAACCAAGGTTAGGAGCACCTTATTCGGTTCAATCCTCTATATATTTTGGATATATTTTTTATAAAAAGGAATGAACATATATTGAATAGCCTTAAATTTCATGTCATCAACATCAAATAAAAAATGTAAAAGTAGGTTTGTTTTTGGGGCTAGTTTTTTTTTAAAATGTGTATTTATTATGTCATGTTTTTTATAATAGAAGTAGGGCAAAGGGCCCCTGAACCAAAGAAAAAGACAAAACAAGCCTATCAGACAACTAGTCAAAAAAGTATCATAAAATAGCATGGGCATAAAACTGACCAACAACTCACAACAGAACCACCACCTTAACCAAAATGAAACAACCAAAACCAACCAAAAGAAAAAGGCCAAAAAATAGAGCCAAGAACTACATAAAAAGGGGCATGTATGCCCAAAAAGTACCATAGCCCATTAACCCAAAAATAGAGACAATAAAAACCCTAATTACTTTTTGGGGTTACAAATTATGCTCCATTCTTTGACTAGCTGCTCCATCTCCTCACTGCAATAATCCATTATAATGGTAGTTCTCTCATCAAGATGTATCTCCTTAGCATGAGAGTTCATCTTTCTATGGCCTTTTCTTACCTTGGTTGCTCCATTCATAGTACACCGAAGATAGCCCTCTGCATGATGCCTAGAGTAATAGACATTAACTTATTGAAAGCTTTGTCCATTTTTTCCACTTTATCCTGTAGCTCCCAAAATTGAGTGAGATAGAAATCAAAGGGCCCATCTTTATTCTACACATCCTCTTCCATTTCCTCCATTCCATGCTCTTTAACATATTCCGTGAATTTCATAACCACCTCCTCAATTTATTTTTTAATTTACTTAACCCTTTCATCTTCATCATCCTCCAAGCCTTCCACTATCTATTGGTCATCTCCCTTCATCTCTTCATCCTCCTTATTTATTGAAGAGTCCTCTAAGAGGTCTTCACCTAGAACCACTGACAATTCATTTTTTCTCAAGTTAATGGTAGCCAAGCCTCTTCTTCTGGGCAATCCCCAAGTTCTTCAAAGCTAGGTTTTTTACCCTTGGTTGATTGGCTCGTAAGCCTTTCCAACCTTCTTCTACCCTTCCCACTACTAGATTCATCCACCTTTCCTTGTTCATCCTCATCCCTAATATCAATAGTTACATTTTTAGTAGTTTTGGGTTCAACACTATCAAAACCTTTTCTCTTATCTCCTAAGGTGTTACCCTAAGGGTTAGAGCTACTCTCCTTATCTTTCAAATTTTTGGCAACAAGGTCCCCTTTGATAAGGAGACCTTTAAGAGAGGACTGTTTCATAATGGAGGGGATAGCAAGGGGTTTTTGGAAGGAGGTATAACAAAGGAAGTGCCCTCAACAAGAGTATTGACCTGAGAAGGATAGGGGAGGGGTTCTGGTTGATTCTCATGGGTGACATTAACAATGGGGTTATTACTAGAAGCAGGACTTGGAAGGGGAGTGATGGTTGAGGCATAATTATAGAGGCATTGAATTAGACCCTGGTGGAGGGGAGGTGAAGCTCCCTTAGCCTTGAATTTTTTGAGAGAAGATAATAGAAAAAAGTTATATTAATCTTTTCAATTCTACAAATATGGAAAAGAAAGGGAAAGTGGTACCTATGAATTTTTGTGTATCTACCCCCCAGGGTAAAATATTTCATGATATGCAAACAAACCACCCCATAAGGGGCCAGGAGCTATTCCCTATTGTAACCATTTTGACACCTCTCAAGCTTCTCTTCCCCTTCAAGAAAACTATCAATAAACCTTTGGTAATTACTGTTATTGATTTTAGACACCCTTAGACCACTATACTGTAAACCAGTCATAGTAGCAATCAGCCTAGGGGACACCTCAAACACAATACTACTAATTTGGACACGATCACTTCTCCACGAGTTGTAGAATTTAGTAGTTATTTTGTCATTATATCCTCTCATCGCCATGAAGAAAGGTGTCATTCCTGCTTCTTTGAAGAGCCTCCAAAGCTCCACATTTTACCACAACAACACATAAGAAAGTGGCTCAAATATCTTATTGGGACCCCCCATGGACATACAATAATTGAGACAAATGAAAAAAAAATTACCCACCACCACTATAGCAATAGTAGGAAAAAAGTAAAAAGTTATCCCAATAATATAGACATCACTGAAATTTAGCAGAATAATATCGGCCCAAGCATCTTCTAGCAAAATGCTAAATTTGATAAAATTCCAAAAGGATCTATCGATGTCTTTAACCGAAGTCTTATCAAAGATGTGAGTGATAAATCTTCTGCCATATTTTTCCAATCTTATTCTAGTACCCATAATCCATGTGAATACGACCACTGCATATGATAATAATGGATATTAAAATCCAATTAAAGCACAAACATCCAATGAAGAGACATATGACCATTAGATGCATAGGAAATATGTGAGGATACATTGAAAAAGAGATCCATAACTGAGATGTCATGATAAAATTAAGCTTAAGATCCTTATCTTCAGGAGAAATAAGATCTACGGTCATGTCAATAAGACCCCCCTTGTGGTACTTAGTAGTGATTAAATAAATAACATTACTTGGGAAATAAATTTAAAAGTGTAAGTCCCTAAGGTACTTACCTTTTCATTATAATTAGAGTTATCCTAGGTCACATGAAACTTTCCCTTAAAATCACCTATCACAATCCTTTGATGATTAGAAGTCTACAAAATGATATAGATGCATATGGTTAAAATATGAAATCAAGCTGACATCATCCTATCCACTCTATACACCACCTCTCCATCGCTTTTAGAACACATCACCATCTGAGCTGGACCTTTTATTTTGTGGCATGCCACCAATTGAATGTTGCAATTCAAATTTAAATTCAAAACAGGGCGGGAGTCAACCGACATGTCCCTTAGAAAGAGAACCACCCCAACAATCATAGATAAAAGATGCATCATCGTGAATTAGGGTAGGCCCCTCTCAATCAATCCTTAGCTAGCCACTCCTTAATTTGAGTCAGAATATTATCAAACTCCCAGAACTACCATTGGGGGTAAGAAAAACCCACATTGGATATTGCATCTGTAGTATTGTTTCCTTCTCTGAAAATATGAGACATAGAGAAGCCTTCCATATAAATAAACACACATTTTTGAATCTTGAATAAGATTACTAATTTTCCAAGGGGGCTTGACCAAGCCATTAAGCTGGACAACAATCAATTTTGAATCTACCTTAATAATTAATTTATCAAAGCCAAGTTCTTTTAGCCTCTTAATACCTCTCCAAGCAGTTGTTGCCTCTGCCTCAACATTAAAAGCATATATAATACATTTAGCATAGGCTTCGATACACCTCTCATTGTGGTCTCTTATCAAACCACCACTAGTAGCCATCCCCAAATTTCCTTTAGAACAATTGTAAAAATTAAGTTTAACCCAATCCTTAGGGGGAGGCCTCCAAAGAGTGAAATTCCTACTAAGGATATTGGTCTAGTTGAACTTAGTCAAGTCTTGGTTGATACCCCAAAGCTTCTTGATTCTGATGTCTATGTAGTTAGGAATGGTTTTAGAGAAACCAAATAATTTCGAATTTAGGTTCTCAACGATTTTTTGCTTTGTACAATTAAACACCTCTCTGTTGCTCCTCTACTTTTCCCTGAAGATTCCATTTTTACGTTCCTTCCACAAATGCCAACAAACTAATGGGAGAACCTATTTCAAAATATCCCTAGTTACAGGATGAGAAAAAGGACTAAAGTTCCATTGGCTCACAAGGTCTTTCAAGTTCCTCAAAAACACTTGGTCTAACAGAAAATTTTGCAAGGAAAAAGACTAGACAACCGTAGTGAAAGGAAAATGGATGAGTAGGGGATTGATATATTCCTCAGATGAAAGACAAAGTACACATATGTTCACAAACTGAAATCCTTTCTTATTGAGAACATAAATGGTGAGGATTCTTATATGTAGAGCAACCCACCAAAATCAATTGACATTTGGGATCTGGGTTTGGGATTCTAGATAATATTCCAATTAAAAATTTAATTAGCTAAAGGAGCACATTCTAATTTGTTGTAAGAAAATTTAATTGAAAAGGACCTCGAGGGCTTATCACACCCGATCCAATTGTCAACACCAACTTGAATATCCAAGCATCAGTCACCCAGGAGGGAGCTAAGGGTGCAAAAAATCAAGAACAAGGTAGCTAGCATTGTTGCCTCAAATTATTCTTAGGTCAATAACATCCTATTCAAATTTTCCTCATCTAGGAGTCTCCTCAAACTAATTAAAATACCCATAAATGGAAGTACCATAAAGACATGAGAGATCATGTTTAAGGGAATATAATTCATCCATCGAAGATATCTTAGGACCATTACCCCACACCTCATCCCAGAAATTGATAGCTCTCCCATTCCCCACCTTAATTCTAGATCCTTCTAGTAGAAATTTTCTAGTTTTGAGGATATTATCCCAAAAGGAAGACCCTCTTGGAAATTCTTGAGGAGACAACAAGCAACTAGGGGGGTCCTTCCCCATATATTTAGCACTAAGGATGTTCAAACAATCTTTCTTTGCCTAGACCATTATCCACCCATATTTCTCATCGGGGCCTTATTGAACTCCTTTAATCTTCCAATTCCTGGTCCCCCAAGCTATTTTGGGGAGCACACTTTCTCCCAACTAACCAAAAAAATTATGGATTTCTCTTCTATTCCTGACTAGAGAAAGGTATTTTGAATTTGTTCAATATTCCTTATGATGAAAGAAGACATTTTTAAAAGAGATAGGTAATAGGTAGGAATAATTTGAAGAGAATACTTTAGGAGCTGAAGCTCACCAACTTGGCTACGTAATTTACCCTTCCAACCTACTAAATTCCTTTGTATTCTTTCAATATTTCCATTCCAAAAAGAGTTGGGAGGTTTCCTAGTGTAAAGAGGAAGGCCCATATAAATATCTGAAAACATCAACAACCTAACACCCAAGGATTCTCAGAATCCTATCCTTCACTTGTTGGGTAGTATTAAGGAAATAGAGTTTGCTCTTGTTGTAATTTATAAATTGGCCAGAGGAATCAACATACTTGTTAAGAATAGCCTTCCAATTAGTTGCTTCCACCACATAAGTAGACCCAAATAGAATGATGTAGTCAATGAATTGTTGGTAGGAAGCAAGAGCCAATGAGGAAGCAACATGAATCCCATGTAGGTGGACATGATCAAGATTCTTTTGGAGATTTTATCCCATGAATTCAACAACAATTATAAAAAGGTAAGGTGATAAGGGGTCACCTTGTCTTTGTTGAATAATCAAGATACTGAGAGGGGGATGAACTAGTATCTTCTAAAACTTATTGAACAAACATCATCAATTACTTTAATGCATATAACAGTGAAGAGAAAGAACACAACATGAAATCACATACACATAAAAACCATATTTTTATGTGGAAAACCTAATGAGGGAAAAACCACACGGTGAGGATTAGCTCACTATATATAGTTGTTTCAATACTGTTACAAAAGAGGCTCACTACCAGATACAAAAGCTCACTGCTTTCAAGGACTCACTATCCAAAAATGGAGGCTCACTACCTACATAAGTTATAGAAACAAAATGGCTTACAACTAGAATATGAACTGATGGAATTACACCACAAGTGGAGATTCAGTTCCTTTTGATGCTCAGAGTATTCACTTGCATGACAATAGACTAATCTCCACCCTTCTACTCACACACGTCACATATAAATTTTGCACCACTACACACTCACTCACTTTTTTTCACTTTTTCGTCTACAAACCATCTTGTATATATATCTGGTATATATTCACATGCATCAATTAGGTTGTCCTAATTGGATGCAATACATATTTACAAAAAAAAACTATCAGCTTCATACAAAGCTTCTCCGAAAGTAATTCAACAATGTGTCATGTAATATTATGTCGGCTAGGACCAAAGCTAGGTCGCACATATATCCATGATACATGTTAAACTATTAACTGATTATTAGGTCAGCCATGATTAACCTAATAATGAAATGTAATCACCAATGCCGATTCCAACTCACCATCCATTCATATGAACATACAAAAATACATACATACATGCTTCTAGTGATCATAAACCTTTTCTCAAAACCTTGAACAATGATGATTACCAAATGAAATATGTGGACCAAAATACCAGATCAAACACCAGAGAAAGTAAACCTGTTCTACACACTGGTTCAGGTAACTGGACTAGTCTGATACCATATACAACATGGTGACATCAATGACAACATACAGAATGATATTTTCCATTCTTCCAACAATCTCCCCCTTTGTCATTGATGGCAACATGTGCCAAAATTCCAAATCAAAAAATTTCCTCTAATCTTTCCCAAAACTCTCCAAATCTCTCCCCAAAAAATCTTCCAAATCTCCCCCCCTTTGAAATCAATGGAAAAGGGTGACAAAAAAATGTAAACATGGTGACATTCAAAATTACAAAAAGGTTCCAATTTTTCAAAAAATTCTAGAATCTTCCAGCCATCCATAGTCTTAAAAAAAAGCTTTTAAACATTCAACCTTTCACAATTTTTCTCATCTTGTTCAATTTCCCTTTTTCTCTTTCTCATCTTGAAATGCTTGATGAACAACACATTAACGCTCTCAAGAACCTTCAGGCTTACACTAAAAAATTACAATGCAAACTTGATACCGGTTTCATTCCTCGAACGTTTAACAAGGGTGATTTAGTGTTATATGAAAACCAAAGGAACACTACAGTCGACCACGCTTAAAAAGGCAAGTTCAGTCCTAATTGGTTAGGCCCTTATGTGGTTAATACAAATTATGGATCTGGTGCTTACACCCTCATCAAGTGAGATGGAGCTCCTCTTAAAGATCCCATTAATGTTGTGCATCTGTGTCAGTATTATCTCTAATCTCCTTTTGAATGGTATGAGTTATAAAGTAGTGTTGTTAGAGCTATTGGGTTATGTCCTCGATATGCTTTCACATTGCTTCATTCTTGACAAATAATTATGTATGTGTCTTGAACACTAAAGTGATTATTTAATTTCTTTTTTATAATTGCTTTAGGTTTCATACTATTCAAATTTCCCTCCTATGTGTTATGTTACTTTACAACCATAAGTGCATAACATATTTAATCTTCATTTTGCATGTAATGGAAACTCTAATAAGTTTTTAATTAGATCACATAAATTGTGTTAAATCATGACGACATTAATTAAATAATATCATACAAGATATTTAATTAATCACATTGTTATTTAACATTCACACATTAAACCACAACATATAGCATCAAAATGCATATATATATATATCAAAAGTTTTTTGTACATGCCATAAAAATATATAGTGTCACTGAGGACTATGATTACTAGATCACTCAGGATCTGGTACTCGCACTACATTAGTAGCTGGACGTTGGGAGATGGTTGTGCATGGTCGTGATCATGATCCATTGAATTTGATCACAAATTACATCCCCTCCATCCGTGCAAGTGTTACCTGGTGCTCTCTTGCTATCTGATCCCTCTTTTCCTGTAGCCATGTCACCTCTCTCTCTAGTCTCTCAAACTCCGTTGGAGTCCATGATGATTGTGCCTATGACACAGTCCTAGCTCGGTGGATTTGTCTCCTCAAGCCCGCATATGCTTCTCGTAGTCTCGTGAAGGGTCTCAGTGACTCTATATCTCACTCCACAATAGGTGGGGGCACGTAATCTGAGTCCATCTCCTCCTTGTCGAAGGACATTGGCACTATCTCTACAGCTACCTGATGGTAGAGATCCCACCAATCCTCTATGGGCCTTGCAAAATAGAAACAAAATATAATCAATACAAATCATGATATATATATATATACATAGAATAAAACATCAAAGAAAAAAGTACATGCATAACATTAAATATCATCACCTATATCTCTAGTAGGCTAAGGAATATCAATCTCATCCTATACAAGGAGCATGGATTCAGTGCTAGCCTCTCCTCGGCTTGAGTACTGGTGCCTGCTACTGTTGCTACTAGGGATCTAGTCATATGAATGGGTGAGGTCTCTCCCCACTCATATCGGTCCTCAACTGCTACCTCCTCACCCACACTTTGGGGTGGCTCCTCCTCCTCCTCCTCCTCTCCTTCTTGTCCATCATAATCTGGGTCTGCACCCTCATCATACTCCTCATCAACAATATTGGTAAATATGTCCACAACCCTGTAGCATGTCTCCTCAGCTCTATCCTCTCTCTCATCTCCCTCATTTGGTAATGTTCCTGCATCCCCTATGGGCTCATCAATCGAAAAAATCAGAGCTAGTCGTGATGCTATCCACCACTCCTCATGATCCCATGTGGTACCAACGTCATCTGCCTCGAAGATTGGTGACTGATCGTAATCAGAATAATCAGAGTCACTTTGGATGAAATCATCTAGAGTAAATCATGTTGTATCACCTGGCCTCCAAGCACTCTGCACTGACCTGCTGAAAGATGATTGTGCCTTGGGTGGTGTCTGAATCTGTCCAAATTGACGCATGACTCGATCATAGTAGAAGGGACGTACTATGTGATCATGTCGACCAACTAGAAATATCTCCATCTACAGTCTCTTAATCTATCTCATATGGTATGGACACAATAGGACAAGCTGATAAGGTCTCCACAAGATCTCATCCTCCTCTAGCCGATCGAACCTCACTCTCCAAAAGTGTAAATCTCTATACTACCATAACCATCAAAGAGGATAGCCAAAAGCTTGAGGATACCCCACTTCTATCGGACATGGGAAACCCACTGGCCTAGTGCAAGTGATATGCTCTAGGCACCACACCTGTAGAAGCGTACAATGTACCATGTTGTTTAGCTCCCAAAATATGAACCAACCCAAGTCATAGTATAAGTGTGCAAGGATGCAACATCCCTAGGCATATATTGTCCTCTGTTTTGCCATCCCTCGTATCAGGTGCACTAGCCCACCCTCAAGGTGTGTTGCTCATCCATTTGGGAGGAGTACCAATGCGACAGTATGCATCATGATCTGTCTCACTACTGGCGCTCGTGAATACAGTAACAGTGCCAGGTCAATCCGTCCTGCAACCCTATCATCATGTACTAGTCCATCAAGGCAATACTACATGTCCACCCACTGCAAAATAAAGGTATGGCCTCTTTGGAGTGCACTCGCTCCCCCCTAATAGGGAATCAGAGTATCCGGTGTACGTCCTCTAGCGTGACTATCATCTCTCCGGTGGGTAGGTGGAACGTGCATGTATCCACATTCCATCGCTCGCATAATGCCATCAACATCGCATCGTGATACCTAATGGGAGGCATGAGGTATGCCCAATAAATACCTACCTCTTATAAGAGCTCTATGTCTGGGTATGTGCAAGATCATGATGGGCCAAAAAGTGGTGATGGGTAAGTGCACCAATCTGTGACACAATTTAGATGCCAAATTGAAATAACGTTAAAAAAAACCCCAAAATAAGCCATTTAGCATGCACCAAATGACTTAAAAAGCCATTTGGCACATGCCAAATGACTTAAAATTCATTTGGTGTGCACCAAATGGCTTAGTAGACATAAAAGTTAGAAATCAGGTTTCAAACCCTCATTTTGTCTTCAACCCGCGGCTTGAGAAAGAGGATTTCAGGTCTACAACTCGCGCTCGCCAAATCTCTCTCATTGTTTACATCCTTAGATTTCCATTTTCCGCAAGGATGCCACCAAAAAGAGCCTCCTATACAAGAACAATGAAACCCCTCGATCAATTCATAGACATTCTCAAGGAACACAAGAAAATATTCAAAATCAAATTGAAAACAATAAAAGAGATATTCAACAATTAATTGCAAGATTAACTGAGCATGTCGAAACCCACCCTTATAGGAGAGGGATTGCTGAATTATTGAAGTCAATTGTAACTCATGTAGGAGAAATGAGCGAGCAAATGAATTTTTGGTGAAATAAGAGGCATGAGATGAGACAATTTAATGCTAGTGGTTTGTCATATGCAGATGTCAAAAAACTAAAAATTAGCAAAGCTGACTTGTGTGCCCTATTTATAGACCCAAAAACCAATGAACCTTTGTTCATGCATGCAGAAGGTTCCCCATCCATTGGTACCACCATGAGTTAATTAAAATTTTTTTTTGGGAGTGGTGGTGTATGGTATTTGACCAACCTCCATGCAATAACCATGAGGTGCCACAATACTTTTTGAGGAAACTCTATTGTGAGTTTTTCATCAATAAAATGCCAAACTATTTTGACATCTTAGACTTTCAGGGTAGAGGTGGGGGCTCCACACATGATAGACCTGCTGCACGACGTAATCCATAGCTGACACTAAGAGCCTTGGGCATACCCATGGTGGAGCATGTCATTGTTCCTTCCATTGTCAAGGACAGTGTAGAGGTGGACACGCTAAAGTCTATTAACTCACTCACCCAGACCATTTTACAGTGTGCGAGTCCTCTAGTAGAGCCTAGTGTGGAGGAGATGTGTAGGCCCTAAGATCCACCCCAACATTGTGGCGCTTGTGGTGCTGTTTGCACCTATGATTATTAGAGTGCTTGTGATGCATCTACACAACTTACATCAGTTACAGAGGCAATGGTTTTCACAGATGATATTCTGAATGATACATTTGGCATTGACACTCAGGTAAAATTTATCAAGTTATTTTAATATTGTTTATTAAATTATATTTTAAAATTTAAGAATAAATAAATAAGTAGAATTTTGATATGGTGAAATTTCAGGGTCGCACTATTCATGACGCATGCTCTATTCCTATAGACCCTTATACATTCTCGATGATGAGTCCACATGTATGCAACTAGTATTAAAGATATTATTATTGCATTTGAACAGTTGAATGTTATATTTGAATGTTTGTCTCATAACATGCTTTGGATTCAAACAATTTCCCGGTGCACCTTCTTCGTCCACACCTCGTGATTCATATCCTCAAACAATGTACACTCAGGTAGAATTTATTCATTAATAGTGTTGTAAATCTATGTTAGCTAGTTTTCATAATTTTGCGTATATACAAATATAAAAAATTAATGAGAAACACAAACATTGCATTTGTATTCCTTGATCATGTCACATTAAGTTCTCCTAATTCAATTTTTGTTCCTTTATTCCTTCCTAATCCCTTACCATTAACATTTAATAGTTCGCCCTATTTTCCATGATCCCCTCCTAGCCCATCCCACTAATATCTTCTAGTCCATGCTATGTGTCATTATGTCCTTCTACTACCATCTTATTATACCCATTATTATTTCACCCTAGATGTTCCATGATCCCCTATGTTCCTTTATATCATCCTACGGTATACCATATTTATCCATGTTTCATCCTAGATAACTCTTCTCTATTATTGCTACACAAAGGTCAATTTTGCACTTTGTGTACTACAGTCAAACCCTAGACACCTCCTAATTCACCCTATGTTGCATTATTCCCTAATAATCACATCCCATTAACCTCTAATTTTCCACCCTATATTTTTTTATCCCATCCTAGCCCATCCCATCAATCTATACTAGTCCATCCTATGTTCCATTAATCCCTTTGGTGTAGAGGCACCACTCTTTTCTATGTTTCTTAATTAAGTGTTTGATAGGAAAGGTATGTTAGGATGTTTGAGTTGAGTCCTTGAGTCTTAATAAGGTCCAATGTGACCATTCTATTGTAATTGATCAATTTTGAGGGGCTTTTCTATTCATCTTGTAAGGTTTGCAAATCATGTGGAAAGAATTGTCAAAGTTGACAAGGGGTGTCAAGGTAGATAAGATGATGTTTTCTTGAGTAATTCATGATTTCTTAGTTGAATAAGGTCTCATTATACTATTTGTAATAGTTTAGGTGTTTAAGAGGGTCTAGGAAACAATAAAGAGTCAAAACTTGAAAGTGCCAAATTTGTGAGTTGCATAAATGAAACAAATTTGTAATGCAAAGGTCATGAGAGGTTTAAAAAGTATTTGTAAGGAAGTTGGGAATTGGTTTGATGAGGAGAAGCCTTTAAAAAGGCATGAAAAGTAATTTTGTAATGTTGGCTTGAAGTTTGAAGCATTGGCAATAAGAATATCTATGTTTTTCATCAAATTTCTGAGTCTTTTTGTCATTTGTAGGCCTGTACGAGTCTGTACAGATTGCTTGTGCCATGTAATCATTTTAATTTGTGGTGGTAGGTGTTAAAAATCTTTTGGAACAAGTTTGAGGGAGATCCATTGTGATTTGTGGTAAATATCCTTGTTTTCCTGTGGCAAGCCGAGGACACACTGTTTGAGGGTTTTGTAACCAAAATCATGATTTAAGGGCTCATACACCGACTGTACCTACTATAACTAGTGTAATGGTCCCTAGGGAGTCTAAGTAGGTTGTAGGTTTCATGATTAGAGTTGTGGAGAAGAAACTAAGGATATAAACCTATTGTCTTGATGAGTTTTGTGAAGAAAAACACATGAAGATGGAGCCTTGGGTCTAGGTTTGTGGAAATCAATGAGAGTGTGGAGTTTTTCCCAAATTTTGAGCATATTGGGGTTAGAATATACATGTCCGAGTCGGTGGCATGGTTTGGGAGGTTGTGCAAGTGGGACTTTGAATAAACCCTCTTGACTTGGCATGAAATTGAGGGTTTTGGAGTTTTCTATGTTGGAGGTGTTAACCCTGGGTGTTGATTGTGGTTTTAGAGGTTTGAGATCATAGGAAATTCTGCCCCAAGGTTTCAAGGGTTTGTGTTAAGTTTAAAAGTATGTTGCTTTGTAAATCTGGCCTAATTCATGACCGAGGACAACGTTGAGGGTCTAATTTCAAGGGATTGGTCCAAAGGACTTGTATCTAGTTAAGAGATATGTTGTATAAATCTGAAATGGGTATCTGAATCCACCTTCTGATTGTCAAGTGTTTTGCAAAGCATGGGAGTTAAAGGCCAAAAACTGAGTTTGCACTACAACTAGGTTACATGGGTGAAAGTGATAAATTAGATCCCGATTGTTGTCAAGCTTTGAGGATTGTTTGGATTACTCTAATAGGCCATTTTAATCTTGTTAGATGACTATTGAATGCAAGTTGTCACTTTGAATGAGTTTGAGACCCCTCTCTGCATCACCCTTCTATTCCCATCCCATTACCCTCTCTTATTTCACCTTATGTTCCATTATCCCCTCTTGGTATTTATATCAACATGATACCTGAGATATTGTTTCATTTTTAGTTGTTGAAAAGAGACAGCCCTGGTGATTTTGGTGTCACGATGGACCATGGAGTTGCTGCAACAATAGCCAGTTCTAATCCATTGAGAGAGGTAGGGAATAGATTAGTTGATTTGACATTATATTTGCTCTTTTATGGTCTATTATATAAAATTTTCATGATACTTTTATGTAGTTTAATTTCTATCTTGATGGTTGCTACAGGTTTTTGTCACTCTAGATCATGGATGTGGTGATACTGTAAATATGCATGATGACTATATGTATGTGGTAAGTGATTATATATTCTGTTATATGCCATTCCACAATTCAATTTCTATGTTTTAACATCTTTACTTTTTATTGTATCAGTTGAAGGTCTAGAGTGAAGAGAGGAGGACTAGCGAGTGTGTTTGAAAGACAAGAGAAGCAACAGTCACTCCATCTAACCATATTTCAAAGGCAACACAGGATCTATTTCCGTCCCCTAGAGGGAAATGACTATGTATTAGTGTTGTTTGTTGTATGCCTATGTATATACTTTTATCAATATATCGTTGTATAGCCTTTCAAATTTTTGATTAAAGTAAATCTTATTTTGCTACTGCCATTCTTGAATGATGTTATCATGCATATCGTGTAAGTTGTATGCTTGAATTTTGTAGGCATGAATTTTGTTTACATCTAATGCTTAATTAATTACCGTCGAATGCTCAATAAGCCCCATCTAAAGAGTATTGTGTAAATAAGCCCCATTTATGGTGGTTTGTATCCTTTGGAATGCTTCAATTACTTGTGCCTCACTTATTCACATGTATGCTTCACTTATTCACATGTATAATTCACCTATATTGTGTGTATTCACGTGTATGCTTCATGCTTCCAATGCACAGCAGCAAAAATCTTTTGGGGGAAAAGTTGACAAACCAAAACTATAATAGTTTGTGAAAAAATCGGGAAAAATTGTAGAACAAGAGATAAAAACTTTTTTTTAAAAAATTGAAAGGTATTTCCATAGCATATAGAGATATAGAGAGAAAATAAAATAATATTTTATATAATGAATTATAAAAAATGGTTTTTTGTAGTTTATATTCATAATGTTGATTACATTGCATTGCACATCTTTCAAATTCAAAGCATTACTTCACTTTTCATAACTAATAACTAGATGCTGATAGATGACAAAATTTCAATTACAATATAGTTTGTACAAAGTCAACCTAAGCAATTATGCAATTTCTTCACATTGCATAACTAATAACTAGGAGCAGCTGCCAATTGCATTTTCTTATCATGGCATTCTATGAGACCAAATTTCTTTGAGGTATTTTTTCAAATAGTTCCCTGTCTTGTCTATGTCACCTCATTTTTCATACATGTCTACCAAATCATCTTGTCAAATAGTTCATTGGCTTGTTGCTATGGCTAAAATCCTAAAACAAGTGATTTCGATTAAGCTATGGATGCTTCGAAAAAATATATCAAAAGCATAATAGTAAGCAATAGCATGGACAAGACAGTGAACTGTTTGAAAAAATGCATCAAATAAATGTGGTGATGGAATGCCATGACAAGCCATAGACAAGGCAGTGAACTAGTTCAAAAGATGCCTCAAATAAATTTGGTCTCATGGTGACGGAATGCCATGACAATCAAATTTCTTTTGATTGTCATGGCATTCCATCACCATGAGACCTCATTTTTTTGGGCATTTTTTCAAAGAGTTCACTACCTTTTCTATGCTACCACATTTTTCATACATGTCTATTAAAGCATTATATCAAACAGTTAATTGCCTTGCTGCTATGGATAAAACCCTAAAACATTGATGCAGTAGGGGAGGTCCTGCAATCTTGCTAAACATAATTCCAATCATTAATCACAATCCTCAAGTCACAAATCCTCATAGCTATGGATTTTCATGACATTCCATCACCATGAGACCACGTTTCTTTGAGACATGTTTTCAAACAATTCACTGCCTTCTCTATGCTACCACATTTTTCGTACATGTTTACCAAAGGCATTTTATCAAATAGTTCACTGCCTTGCTGCTATGGCTAAAAGCCTAAAATGGGTGGGTTTATTGAAAATACTATTCCCACAACTCATAAAACCTTTCCAATGCATCAAACATGCTTAAAATAAGCCGCAGATGCTTAAAAGTCCCTCACAAACTACTGCCCCAAAGGATTTCAACCATTTCCACTCTTAAACCACTGAATTTCACCAAAACTCATCAAATTGTCAACTAGGGCATCACACCAAACCACTCAACTCACCTCCTCTATTCCAAAAACTATGCAAATATGTTCCCTACCCCTAATTATTCCATTCCACTAAGTTACAATAGGATACAATGGGTGGAATGGCTAAAAAGTCAGTTTTACACACTCAAATACTTGTAATTGACAACTTTTTCCCCAAGCGAGAAATCGCCACCATGGGGAAAGGCCTCTGAAATTGAAAAAACCAAGAGAGGTTATTGTAGAGGGGATCAACATGATCCCATAGGATTAGATGAGAAGTTTCTAAGCATCACGGTGTCTGAATACAAACATGCTGAAGTTCACAACCATTTTGCACTTTGGACCCTTAAGGGATCGATCCGGTTGAATGTAGCTTAGAGTGATTTCGCATGTTTGGGTGTGAAAGAGGACCATGCCTAGTGTAAAATTACCCACTCGGATGTGTTGGAACAATCCGTTTGGTCACACTTGTTACAAAACGAAAGTTGCACCACTTTGCAACTTTCAACTACTTGCATTTGAGAACTTTTTTCCGAAGAGAAAATTTGCCACCACAAGAAAATTCCTCCGAGATAGAAAAAACTGAGAGAGGTTATTGTAGAGGGTCCAAACAAAATATCGTAAAATCAGATGGGAAGTTTCTAAGTGTCACGGTATTCGAGTAATAACATGTTGAAGTTTGCAACCATTTTGCAGTTTGCACCCTTAAGGGATTGATCCGGTTGAACATAGCTTGGAGCAATTCCATGTGTTTGGGTGTGAAAGAGGACCATACCTAGCATAAAAATACCTATTCAGACATGTCAGAATAGTTTGTTTGGTCACATGAGCTGCAAAATGAAAGTTGCACCACTTTGCAACTTTCAACTACTTGCATTTGACAACTTTTTCCCTGAGTGAAAATTCGCCACCACAAGAAAATTCCTTTGAGATAGAAAAAACTGAGAGAGGTTATTGTAGAGGGGCCCAACACAATCTCATGGGATTAGACAAGAAGTTTCTAAGCATCATGGTATCCAAGTAATAACATGCTAAAGTTTTCAACCATTTTGCACTTTGGACCCTTAAGGGATCAATCCGGTTGAATGTAGCTCAGAGTGATTCCACATGGTTGGGTGTGAAAGAGGACCATGAATAGCGTAAACATACCTATTCAGATGCATTAGACCAGTTCATTTGGTTACACGAGTTACAGAACAAAAGTTGCACCACTTTGCAACTTTCAACTACTTGTATTTGACAACTTTTTCCCCAAGTGAAAATTTACCACCATAGGAAAATGCCTCTGAGATAGAAAAAACTAAGAGAGCTTATTGTAGAGGGGCCCAACTCAATCTTGTAGGATTAGATGAGAAGTTTCTAAGAATCACAGTATCCGAGTAATAACATGCTAAAGTTTGCAGCCATTTTGCACTTTGGACCCTTAAGGAATCGATTCAGTTGAGCATAGCTCAGAGCGAATCTACGTGTTTGAGTACGAAAAAGGAACATTCTTAGCATAAAAATACCTATTCAAATGAATTGGAACAATCCATTTGGTCACATGAGCTACAGAACGAAAGTTGCACCACTTTGCAACTTTTAACTACTTGCATTTGACACTTTTTCCATTAAGTGAAAACTGGACACCACAAGAAAATTCCTCTGAGATAGAAAAAAATGAGAGAGGTTATTTTATAGGGGCCCAAAATTATCTCGTAGGATCAAATGATAAGTTTCTAAGTGTCATGGTATCCGAGTAATAACATGTTGAAGTTTGCAGCTATTTTGCACTTTGGACCCCTTAATGGATCAATCCAGTTGAACATAGCTCAGAGCGATTCCGCGTGTTTGGGTGCAAAAGAGGACCATTCCTAGCATAAAAATACCTATTCAAACATGTTAGGACAGTTCATTTGGTCACACAAGGTGCAAAATGAAAGCTGCACCACTTTGCAACTTTCAACTACTTGTATTTGACAACTTTTTCCCCAACTGAAAATTTTCCAGCATAGGAAAATTCCTCCAAGATAGAAAAAATTGAGAGAGGTTATTGTAGAGGGGCCCAACATGATCTTGTAGGATTAGATAAGAAGTTTCTAAGCATCATGGTATTCGAGTAATAGCATGCTAAATTTTGTAGCCATTTTGCACTTTGGACCCTTAAGGGATCGATCTGGTTGAACGTAGCTCAGAGCGATTCCGCATGTTTGGATGTGAAAGAGGACTCTGCTTAGCATAAAAATACCTATTCAGACATGTTGGAATAGTTCGTTTGGTCACAGGAGTTGTAGAACGAAAGTTGCACCACTTTGCAACTTTCAACTACTTGCATTTGACACTTTTTCCATCAAGTGAAAATTGACACCACAAGAAAATTCCTCCAAGGTAGAAAAAACTGAGAGAGGTTATTGTAGAGGGGCCCAACATGATTTTGTAGGTTCAAAAAAATATTTCGTAAGCACCATAGTTTACGAGTAATACCTTGTCAAATATTGCTGCCTTTTTGCACTTTGGACCCTTAAGGGATCGAGCTGGTTGAATGTATCTCAAAGCGATTGTGCTATCTTTTCAATAGAATTAGGTGGGAAGAAGACTTAACTTCATTTTAGTTTTTTTTTGGTTGGAGTTCAAGTGATTTTGTGCATTTTAGAAGCCAATTACTGAGGGTCGGTCTATATACCCTGTTTTAAGGGTTTTGAGTGCATTAAAATGTCATATTAAACCTTTCGCCCACTATATGCTTCTATAACTCGATGGAAAGGCTTAGTTAGGGTTATCAAACATGTGTGCAAAGTTTTGTGTGCAAGGGAGGTGAATAGAGGGTTTTTAGGTGATGTCGTAGATGTCAAATGGTGCATTTTTGAGTGGAAAATGGTGGTTTAATGCTAGGGTTTGAAGAAATATTTGGGGGTAGCGATATCTCTTGAAATTTTAAGCTTGTGCAGACCTTTTTGAAGGTGTTTTAGGCTTTGGTTGGTTGTGGGAAGGTTTGGAGTATGGTTTTTCAATAAACCCTTACCTACACCTCACCCTCAATATTTGATTATCTGATGGTGAATAGGTTGGTCAATAGGTTGTTGTGGGTATTTTGAACATGCTTTTCCTTGAATAAGGTCAATTAAGACCATTAGGTATTTTTTAGGATGAGTTTTGGGTCTAGTGATAAAAAATGTGAAAATTTCAATCTTGCACTAGAAGTTGTCTTTGTAGCCTTTGAAGGAAAATTTGTGTATTTGTATATGAGTGTGCAAGAATGGAGTTTTGTTGATGTAATAAGGCTATTTCCAAGCCATTTGTGTGGGTTTAGAGGTAATTATTTGTAGTCATTAGGTTGGAGGAGTCTAAAGTTGCAAATTTATAAGTTGCTTAAAGCAACAAATTTGAAATGCAACGGTTACTTGTTTTAAAAGTTGGTTTTTAGTTAGTTGAGGGCATGGATCAGTTAGAGAAGGGTGTAAAGGACTATGTAAAGCCTTGAGAGGCTCTAATGGAGGTTGTTGTTGAACTTTTGGAGAAGATCTAATAAGAATTATTCACACTCTTCTTTGTTTTTTTGATTTTCTATGTAAATTTGTTGATCCCATGCCTGGTATGCCCTATACCTTGTCTGTACGGCTGCAAGAATGACATAGTTCAATAGAGGAGTGAGATAGCTTCCTTTTAGTGGTGGTTTGGTCCAATTCCATAAAGAATAGAGGGAGTTATCATCGTTCTTCTAGAACTGGTCAAAAACCCTCAAAAACCAGTGTTTGATCACAAAAATGCACACAACTTGCCATTCCCTTTTGGTCAAGGCTTAATTCTTGGTGGAATGGTAGAGTTCATCACGTACTTTATGTTTGAAGAGGTTTTGGAGAATGACAGGGAGTTTGGAGTGATTTCTTGGTTACCTTAGGCTTGGCATCCTCATGTGACAAGGCTAATTATATGTAAGAAAGTCTGAGATTGATGAGTTGTGAGTGGAATCTATTGAGAGGGGTCATTCAAGGGCGTTGAGATGTGTGTATTGATGTTTTAAGAACCATGTTCATGGCGTAGGGGAGTTGGGGAGCGCCTACATACCTTGGTTCTTGTTTGGAACAACCTCATTAGGTCCCCTTGTGGCGTTGTAGATTGGTCCATAGTAGTTGTTTTGTTGAATGCCATACCCTGAGGTCTTGAGGATTTGAAGAGGCCTGCAGAAGGGGTATGAAACCTGTGTCAATTTTTTGGTTCTTGCCTCCAACTAGTTTTATTGTTGACTGCCCTAGTTGATAGGGCTACAAGGAAGTTAAGGCCTAATGTTGTTTTGAAGAGTCATTGGTTGTTGCTAAAGTGCAAAGTCCTATTGGTGGGTGTTGATCAGTCAAGTAAGGGATGTTCAAGATATTCCCAAGCCTCTGATCATGTCTAGTCTAATGGACTCCATGGTTGGGAAGTTGAGGTACCTTGTTGAGTCAAGTGAATGTTGATGTCTTAGTGGGCATATTTGAGAGAAGTTGTGTCAAATCACATATTGGTTGATCCACTTTGCATCAGGAGGTGTGCATACCAATTTTTGGTGATGCCCTAGGTGGCATTTGGGATGTTTTTACATGAAAAAGTGAGGTTGGACAATGTTGTTTTCAAGTTTTTAGCAAGTTTCTCCAAAGGAGTCTTAGGTGGAATTGAGGTATGTTAGAGTTGACCTAGGTTGCATCAATTTATATGAGGCATATGCTGCCCCTACCTTGTCAACCCTACGGATTTGGCAAGCCAGTGAGCTCATGGTACAGGAACACCTTGTTGCATTCAAGCCTCCATGAGGCCTATTTGTAAATAAATTCTTAGGTGTCATACAATGAAATAATGGAGTCATTAGTTTAGTTAGTAGGAAAAGTGATAAAAGTTGCAAATTTGTGAGTTGCATAATGCAACAAATTCATAATTGTAATGGTTATGTGTTTTGAAAAGTTGGTTTCTTGGTGGTTAGGGGCATTGATCAGTTAGAGGAGGATAAGAAATTCTATGTAAATTTTGGAGAGGCTCGAGTTGTGGTTGTTGGAGTGGAGGGAAAATAATAAAGCTTGGAAATTACTTTGTTTTCTCATAGTTTAACTGAGTTTTTTGAGTTCCCTACCCGTGTACAGGCCGAATAGGTCTTATATGTATTGAATTCCCTTGAGAAACAATAGATAAATGTTCTAACTTGTGTTTGGTGCCTTGGCAGGGTTTAGTTTAATCTCTTAGTGCCTTAATTCATCAAATTGCTCCTACTGGGTTCCTGAACAACCTTAAGGGTTTGGGGTTATTCTAATGGCATAACCATCATGCCACCTACTTTCATCAAATGTGACTTGGTGGTATTATGTGTTTAAATGTAGGGAATGTTACTTTAGGAGTAGGAGGCGTGGAAGGATGATCCCTTGGCTTGAAGAATGAAAGGAAGGGATGGAGGTGTGTGTTTTCCCTTGGAAATTGGTGGGTCAGCCCTATGGAATGAATAAGACGTATTGTTAATGGTCAAGCGAGTGTTCCTTAAGTATGGGTGAACATATTGAAATATTTATAAGAAGTAAGATTGGGTAGGAATGGCTAGGAAGGTGAATATTCAATAATGGTACCCTAAAACCCCAGTTATTTAGGCTACAAGGATGGTTTTTGCATTGGAGGCTTGTTTGTGCATTTGGGGTCAGGAGACTTGGAAAATATTTGGTTTGGGAGCTTTAGTCAAGACTTTTTTTTGGTTAGAAGGTCTGGTGTGGGGATCTAAAGGTAGTCTCCTAGTAAAAATGGCCTAATTTGAGGCTTAAAACTGTGAAAGTCCAATTTTGAGGCACTTGGTCCTAAGAAGGTGTATCTGATTTTCCTATATGTTGTCTATCTCTGAGAAGTGTATTTGAATCCATGATTAGTTTCCTAAGTGTTTTGGAAAATTTTGTCCAAAAGTCTAAAAAATTAGTTTCCAACTGATGTAAGGGAAACATATGTCAATAGGCGAGTTTTGAGGAATTCAATGAATTTGCCTTGGGGATTGTGCAAAGTTGATTTAATTATCATTTCTTGGATGTTGAAAACCTCTGTAGGGTCCTTGCTGAGTTTGATGCTATTTTACAAGGTTGAGTTAATTGAAAGTTGATGTCTTGATTGGCATATTTGAGAGAAGTTGTGTCAATTTGTGTCTTGGGTTACCACCACCTTTGCATCAGTAGGGGCGATAAAATATGCCTTTCTACAATTATATTATACATTATTTCATTCTTACTCATAAATCCACATGTTTTTCCTTGAAGACAACTTTAAATGTAAACCATGAAGCATTACAACTAATTTTAAATGTAATATACACATTTAATTGAGGCATATATTAAGGAATATACATATTTGCATGTATTAATTTCTCATAATTTTTGTATATCAAGAAATACACTAAGTCAATGAAAAAAATTACAATAGTGATGGAAGAACATCTTGAAAATCTTCCCATTTGTCAATACTTGTAGCAATACATGTAGGGAAATAATTCTCCCATTTCCAGCACAGATCATGAAATATATTGTACTTGAGAAGAAACAAAAGGAGCTGCTGCCCAGTTTCGTTTCTCCATTCCACCTCAGCTAGCCTAGTTATTTGAATTCCAAAATGCTTCAAAACATGTACATCCCTTGCTCCCTATGAAACACATGGGTAGTAGCCTCTCTCTGGTTGTGTAGTATCATAGGAATTTGGTCCACAAAAAACCTGTAAAAGCCTATCAATCTTAGACATGGACTCACATAAAAATCATTAAAAGAGAAATAACTAAATAATGTTAGTCATACACCTAATGAGACCTACTATCACCCTAATGCATGCTAGATAAGGAGGTCGATTGAAGGTCCTACAATGGTGATGTTCCCCTTTGCTAATTTCTCATCTCTCGATGATCCTACGTATAAATTTCAATATATCACTGACATAATTAGCATAAAAAATGTAGCATATAAGAATCCAATAAATCTATGAGATGGAAAAGAAAGAGAAGATTGACAACCAGAAAATGCACCAGCAACTGATGTTTCTCATACCACTGAACACTTGCACCACCAACTAATGTTGTTCTTTTCTTATATACTTTGACAAACTTCAATATTACCTATAGTCACAATTAGAAAAGGATCAATGACAGTCACAAATGCATATGACATCAAACACTAATGGTGAAAAAGCCTAATTGCAAGGTGTTGGTACAAAAGAGTGATCAATAACACGAATTTACAAATTCAATGTGCATACTTAGAAATCAATCCAGGGAACCATCCGGGTCTACTCTATTCTTTATCGTGTCAAGTATTGCCTCATGGTCAGACTCACACACTTTCCATAAGTTCTTGTTCACATGTCTTCCCTTATATTTGATCAAATGAATGTTGGTGGCGACGACAATGTTCGAGTAGTGAAGAATCTTCTGATGCATCTTGAAGTCCTCAAACAACCAAACTGCAACATTCTTAACTGGATACCTTCGAAGCCATGTTCTAGTAACAAGCACCGAACCTATAGGATATTCTATGTTTTCTCCATCTATAACTGGGGCCTCCAATATATTTTTCCCTCGATACAACACAGGAAATAATTTGTACCCTCTTCATTGTCTTCATCTAGAATCACCGCATAAACGTGCCCTACATTGATATTTTCATCTTGTTAGATGTATTTACTGAGCAGCATAATAAAACCTATAAGTAAGATATATTACCTGGTTCTAGTAGGTCCAATACATGATCAAAGTCAATGGATGATTGCATCTTTGTGATTTGTAGAGCCGTCGGGAGCTGATAAGTGTCAAGTGGGGTTAGACTTCTTACAGACCATTCGTCAACCCACTCTGTTGACTCACAATCATTCCATGCTTGAAGTGTACATGCAGAACAAAAGCATGCCATCTTCCGCATATGGATAGTCCATGTACCTGCATTGGAGCTTCTAAAAGAGTGTAGCTCGCTTGATCCTGTTAGTGTACAACAATCCTCATATTTTTCAATGTTAGTATCATCTACTAAATGAAAAAATCTATGAACTAAAGAATTACCTTCACTACCTAGACCCATTGCACCATTGCACCACTAGACTATTGATCTTGCATCTGTCAAATTTACATTGTTTGTGTACTTTAACTCTTCTCGTGCTAGGGCTCTTTTGATACATGCACCTTCTCCATCATGCTCCCCCTTTCCATGCCCGACCTTTGAGAAGTTCTGCATATGCTGAAAATCACTGATCATATGCATCCTGCTCAACCAGTAAAAAAATCTAGCATTCTTAAATTGTGATGTACAATTATCTGACCATAGGATATGGTGACTAAATGATATACCCCTGCTAGCTAGATCAACGTAGAACATATGAAAGCAACCTTGCACAAACTCTGTAGAATGTGTGCGATCATCATTGATGTAAAAGTTACACTCCCCCAATAATTTCCTATTTTCCTCTATACTATCATTTGCATGAATGAATGCTATATGCACAAATATAGCAACCTGCGTGGAGTTGTAGTATTGTGATTGCACCTCGTTCTGTGGTTGTAGTGTCTAGTTCTCAGTGAAGTTGACAAGTGAAATGATATGACAAAGTGGAAATATGTCCTTGCATAACTTGAATTATGAGTCCATCCATTGTGCTCTGTGTGTATGCCTTGTATACTCATAGACCACTTGATCATAGAAAATGCCCATAAATTGATACATTGGAATCTTATCACTGACCAATTCACACTTCTTTGCTTCTTTCCCATCTTTTAGACTGTATGCCATTGTCTTATATTTTCCAAATTCCACAATTTTATCTCCAATTGTGTGTGTACTAGCCATGTGTTGGAAAATTGGAAAATGTTGCATGCCACCACAATGATCACATGTGCCATCCAAACATGATTTTTTGTAAAAATATTGACCATCCTCTCTTTCACATAAAATGGAAGACAAAAATTTCCTTGATGAATTAGGTGGAGGCATTATGTTACATTCCTGCAAAACATTGTCAACATGCATATCTACACATATATGTCGATAAACATCATAATGGTTAGAAAAAACAATATGAACCCTACAACAACAAGTAGTGTGTGTGTGATTTATTTTGACATAAAAAGGCTTTAGCATTTCAAAATATTTTTGACATTTTAATTTCAGGAAACTTTTGTACAAAATCAGCAAAAAATTGGGTTTGAGTTGTATCCAAATAATGCATTGGATGTGGCTCATGGATTTTACTACCAATTATCCTTCTTACAACATCTCTTTGATTAGGAGAGGTCCTTGTGTTATCCTTCCAATAATTCACTATTAAAGATCTCAAACCTTGAGCAATTATTGTATCTTTCCATGGCACTCTACCCGAGAATGCCCATAACTCATTGCTATTTGGATCTTCCACTCTTTCACGCCTTCCTTTGGCTCTCATTAGTGATGATCTACTGATTTTCAAAGAATTACTTGCCTTTGTAAGGTTCACCTTGTTCCTTGTTTGATTGCTTAACAGTGTTGTTGTCATCACACGTCTTGTGGCAAAACTATACTTCATGCGTGAGGTAGAACCCACACTCTCGTATGCACTCATCAAGTTCTTTACTATGGAATTTTCACTTGAGTCATTCAAAACTCTTATACTAAGAGCCTTCATGGTGGGCCTAAATTTGAGTTGCCTCATCATTTCAACAAATAGTTGGCATCTTCCACCCTCACTTAGCCTCACAAAAAATAAACTCCATATCCTCTGTGCATATCTTTGACATGTATGTTTTGAAATCTTATTAAGCATCCATTTCAAAACATTGTAATCAATATCAATAAAAAATGTAGGTTTTCTAAGAAAAACTCTAGGAGGATTTCTCAAATGTAAATTTGTGTCAACATTGGGAAGGTCAACAACATCCGGGATAGATCACGTACCTTCAATCAGAGGTGCAATTGATGACATGCCTTGAGATTGACATGTAAACGATGTTGTACCTCCAACTTGAGATGTAATTTGTGGAGTGCCTTCAAATAGAGATGTGTTTTCTGATGTACTTTCAAAATGAAATGTTGTTGATGGTGTGCCTTCAATTGGAGATGTGATTTTCGATGTACTTGGAAAACCACATGTTGTTGCCGAGGTGTCTTCAACTGGAGATGTGCATTGAGCTTCACCTATGGTTGATGATGTGCCCCCAACTTTGGTAGCCATTTATGTCCTTCCACAAACTTTCCTCATTTGTGTCCTTTGTTTTTCCAATTTGACATCTTTCTTAGATTGCATGGGAATTTTTGGCTGTATGGGCTGCAATTCCTTTACTTCATGAGCTATATTTTTTGATTCTCTTCTCCTTGCATTTTTAACTGCACGTTCTTCCGGTGTTAGAGGCTTTAGTCATTTCCTCGGCATGACCTTGAATGATACATGTTCACAAACACACATAGAAAAAAATTAAGTAATGCATTTATAAAAATATTGATATCGCTGATTACATTGCATTAAATATGAAACACACCAAAGCGTTTTATGAAAGAAGGCAACGAGCTGTTTTGAATTATCAAAAATGTCTATGCTAGACAACATTTTTCATACATGATGGAGTTAGATCTCTGTAGGGTTAGATATTAGAGTAGGGATTTTGAGTGTGTTTGAAGAGTTGGAAAAGTAGCTAGAGGCTAATGCAGTACATGTAGGGATCCACAATGAACTTGTTCAAAGATTTAGAGGAAGGCTCTTAATAGACTTGCACACAACTTTATCACTTAACTTACCAAGAAACACCATTTTTGATGGAGAGAGGGGTGGAAACCATTCAATACACCAAATCAATGAGAATCAATCAGATTCAAAAGCAAAATCAGATGTTCAACTAAAAATCCCAACTTCTACCAAGCTTTCCCTTGTAGCATAGGTAACCCGGTTCAAGGGCCTTTTCACCAAGATTTTCCAAAACACTTGACAAAATTAGTGATGATTAAGATACCCATTTTCAAGTTATAAAACATAGGTAAACCTAAACATCAACTCCTTTGGACCAACATTGATTTCCAATAGACTCACCTTGGAAAAGGCTATTCAATTGGCCTAATTTACAAAGAGAGTACCTTTTAAACACTAGATCTTCACTCAAACTCCTCAAACAGCAGTATGTTATGTGTCAAAACATCCAATTTCCTGATTTGTTTCTAGGTCCAAGACCTCTAGACCCCTAATACACCAAACCCTCAATTTTAAGCAAAATACTTGGGGTTTTAATGAAAATCCTATCTCCCAGACCTGCCATACCCATACAAAGCACCAAACACACTTACCAGATGCTGCACATGGTGAATAATAAATTACATAGACAATTCTTCCCACATTTTTGTCAAAACACCACTTGAAGCCCTCATTTTCACCATGAAAATACCCTGCTATAGTCCTAGAACATCATCCCAAACACCCAACCTTGACCCCAAAACATTATAAATAGGTCATACATGTATTTTAAAAGTTAGAGGACCCATTACACAAGTTATAGTAGGCAAAAAAAGTGGAATGGGTTGAATTACATCATGAAACCCTTCAATCCAAGAACACTATGAAAGTAGGTAGCAGTAGTAAAAACAAGATAACTTTGTCTATACAAAGAGTTAAAACCTATAAATAGGTGAAAACGAAAGCTAATTCATTAATCTAGAAAATCCAACCAGTTTGAGATCATCTTAGAGTCCATACAGGCCGTACAACAACAAGAAAAGTGAGAGAAACCAATTTAAGTGAATGTGAATTGGTCAGTTGAGCATTGAATTGAGGTTTTTGAGAATCTTGTGTTTATTGTTCTCAAAATCAAATTTGTGATTGCCAACAAAGTCATGAAGAATATTTATTCAAAGAAGGTTTGTGATGCTATATCTTATAATTATTCACTATTTCTTTGGCAATGAGGTAACTTAGAAAGATAATAAGCATTCTCAATTGCACAAAATTTTCCTTTTTATTTATTTATTAGAAAGGTAAATGGTATGAATGAATGGAAACTTGCATTAACAACTATGTCAACTCACTTGAATTTATCTAAGAACATGTTCAATGAAGGTGATTTTTTTATGAAACAAAAAAATTAATGGACACTTGCATTAACATTGATGAAAGCTATTAGGTTTTCCAAATTAGTTGAAAATAAAATGAAATATAGTGAATTCAACTAGCCATGCTAGAAATGGACTGCTATAAGCAATGCAAATAGAATTCATAAGTATATTTGTGTTAAGTAAATGTCATTTTTTTCATTTTTTTGTTCTTCAAACTCATAAAAATTAAACTTTTTTATGCAAATCCCATCTAATTCAATGTTGAATTCTATGTCCAATTGTTATGATTAATAAAATCATTAAATAAATTTAGTTTATATTGTAAAAAAAATAAATATATACTAAATATAAACATTTCAATATTACCAAAATGATTATATTACCTCAGATAATGTAAAATGATGTAGAAACTTCAAAAGTATTCTTCTACGTTGTCTACCATGCAAATTGGTGGTAAAAAGGTGATGGATCAAGCATATATTGGTACAATATGAAGTCAACTGCATAAAAAAAGGAGTTTCTAAATCAAATAAAGTGCTAAACTAGACAAATACAGAAGCATGCGGGCTTGAATCATGGGGTCAACCCCTATTTTACCATTTCAAGGTAAAACACATTTGGCACTTGCCAAATTTGGAGAATGCCAAATGTGTTGTTTTGAAAGGGAGAGATTCCATAGAGACAAAGGGAGTGACACTCGAGATAGAGAGAGAGGTGATAGGAGTGAGAGAAATCATTCTAGGTAGTGTGGTAGCGACTGAGACCTAAGAGCGATAGAGACTTGAGAGGGATAGAGAGTTATCAAGTTACAATGGGGGAAAATACCTGAAAATGGGAGAGAGGTTGGGAGGGATGAGACTCGAGAGATACAAAAAGACCAAAGGGGGAGAGAGAGAGAGGGAGTGTGGGAGAGGGGGTTGGAGTGAAATATATTTGTCTAGGTAGGGTGGGAGGTAAGTGAGGCTTGACAGAGAGGGATTGTGATAGAGGGCATTGGAGTGACAAATTATTCTAGGTAGCATGTGAGGGAGTGAGACTCGAGAGAGAGAGACTTGAGAGGGAGAGATTTATTCATTTATGGTGGGGAGGAAGACCTAAGAGAGGGAGTGGGAGAGAGAGGGAGTGAGACTGTAAACCCTATACCATTAACCCTTAAACCCTTAAACCCTAAACCCCTAAACCCTTAACCCTCTACCCTCTACCCTCAACCTCCCTCTCTCTCTCAACCCTACACCATCTACCCTTAAATGGTAAATCATAATCCCTCAAACCTAAACCCTCTACCCTTAACCCTTAATCTATAAACCCTAAACCCTAAACCATCTACCCTCAACCCTCAACCCTTAAACCCTAAACCCTCAACCCTCTACCCTTAACCAGGTTAAACCCTAAACCCTTAAACCCTCTACCCTTAAAATATAAACCCTAAATCCCTAAACCCTCTACCCTCTACCCTTAACCCTTTACCCTCTATCTCTCAACCCTACACCATCTACCCTTAAACCGTAAGTTGTAATCCCTAAACCCTAAACCCTCTACCCTTAACCCTTAATCTATAAACCCTAAACCTTAAATGCTCTACCCTCAAGCCTCAAGCCTCAAGCCTCAAGCCTTAATCCTCAACCCTTAAACCCTAAACCCTCAACCCTCTACCCTTAACCAGGTTAAACCCTAAACACTTAAACCATCTACCCTTAAACTATAAACCCTAAATCCTTAAACCCTCTACCCTCTACCCTTAACCCTTAATCTCTAAACCCTAAACCCTAAACCCTCTACTTGAGAGAGAGAGAGAGAGGGAGAGGTGGTGAGAGGGACATACTTGAGAGAGAGGGAGGGAGTAGAACAGATATAGAGGGAGTGACTGTGATAGGGAGAGGGGGTAGGAGGGGGAGACATGAAAAAGAGAGAGAGGGAGAGGGGGTAGGATGGAGATAATTGAGAGAGAGAGAGGGAGAGGGGGTGGAAGGGAGAGACTTGAGAGAGAGGGAGAGAGACAAAGTGGGAGAGATAGAGGGAGTGAGAGAGAGGGAGTGGGAGAGAGAGAGGGAGAGACATACAGAGAGAGGGGGGTAGGAGGCAGAGACTTGAGAGAGAAAGAGAGGGGGAGGGAGAGGGGGTGGGAGGGAGAAACCTAAGAGAGAGGGAGACACCTGAGAGGGAAGGAGAGGTAGACAAAGTGGGAGAGAGGAGGTGGGAAGGAGAGACCTAAGAGAGTAGGAGAGGGAGGGAGTTGGGGATAGAGGGATGGGAGAGATACAAGGAGTGAGAGAGAGACTTGAGAGATCGAGAGGGGGTGGGAGGGAGAGGGAGTACTCAGGATAGAGGGATTGGAGAGAGATGGAGGGAGTGAGAGAGAGATAAAGAGAGAGGGGGTGGGGGGAGATACCTGAGAGAGAGGGAGTGGGAGGGGGTGGAAGGGAGTGGGAGGGGGTGGGAGAGAGAGAGAGAGAGGATGTGGGAGAGAGATAGAGGGTGTGAGTGAGAGAGACAAAGAGAGACCTAATAGAGGGAGAGGGGGTAGAAGGGAGAGACTTGAGAGAGATAGGGAGGGAGAGGGAGTGGGAGGGAGATACTTGAAAGAGAGGGAGTGGGAGAGAGAGTGGGAGAGAGATAGAGGGTGTGCGAGAGACAGGGAATTGAGAGAGAGAGAGGGATAGGTGGTGGGAGGGAGATACTTGAGAGAGATGGAGAGGTAGAGGGAGAGAGATAGAGGGAGTGAGATAGTTAGGGAGTGGAAGAGAGATAGAGGGAGTTACTGTGAGAGGGAGAGGGGGTAGGAGGAGGAGACTTGAAAAACAAAGAGAGGGAGAGGGGGTAGGACAAAGATACTTGAGAGAGAGATAGGGAGAGGGGGTGGGAGGGAGAGACCTGAGAGAGA
>CM021103.1:195702922-195805643 GCA_007115665.2 Sequoiadendron giganteum
AGGGAGTGGAAGAGAGATAGAGGGAGTGACTGTTAGAGGGATAGGGGGTAGGAGAGGGAGACTTGAAAAAGAGAGAAATGGAGAGGGGGTAGGATAGAGATACTTGAGAGAGAGAGGGAGAGACTTGAGAGAGAGGGAGAGAGACAAAGTGGGAGATAGATAGAGGGAGTGAGAGAGAGAGGGAGAGACATAGAGAGAGAGAGAGGGGGGTAGGAGGGAGAGACTTGAGAGAGAGAGGGGGAGGGAGAAACCTAAGAGAGAGGGAGAGGGAGAGAGGGTGGGAGGGAGAAACCTAAGAGAGGAGAGGGAGACAAAGCAGGAGAGAGGAGGTGGGGAGGAGATACCTAAGAGAGTAGGAGAGGGAGGGAGTGGGGGATAGAGGGATGAGAGAGATACAAGTAATGAGAGAGAGAGACTTGAGAGATGGAGAGGGGGTTGGAGGGAGAGGGAGTACTCGGGATAGAGATTGGAGAGAGATGGAGGGAGTGAGGGAGAGATAGAGAGAGAGGGGGTGGGGGAGATACCTGAGAGAGAGGGAGAGAGAGTGGGAGGGGGTAGGAGGGAGATACTTGAGAGAGAGGGAGAGAGATAGAGGCAGTGAGTGAGAGAGAGAGGATGTGGGAGAGAGATAAAGGGAGTGAGTGAGAGAGACAAAGAGAGACTTGACAGAGCTAGAGGGGGTAGAAGGGATAGAATTGAGAGAGAGAGAGGGAGGGAGAGGGGGTGGGAGGGAGAGACTTGAGAGAGAGGGAGAGGGAGAGAGAGTGGGAGAGAGATAGAGGGCTTGAGAGAGAGAGAGGGGCTTGAGAGAGAGAGGGAGAGGTGGTGGGAGGGAGATACTCAAGAGAGAGATGGAGAGGTAGAGGGAGAGAGATAGAGGGAGTGAGATAGTGAGGGAGTGACTTTGAGAGGGAGAGGGGATAGGAGGGGGAGACTTGACAAAAAGAGAGAGGGAGAGGGGGTAGGATGAAGATACTTGAGAGAGAGAGAGGGAGAGGGTGTGGGAGAGAGAGGGAGAGAGATAGAGTGGGAGAGAGATAGAGGGAGTGAGAGAGAGGGAGTGGGAGATAGAGGAGTGTGTGTGAGAGAGAGAGAGAGGGGGAGGATGGAGATACCCGAGAGAGTGAGAGAGAGAGAGGGAAAGAGATAGAGTGAGTGAGAGAGAGGGAATGGGAGAGAGATAGAGGGAGTGAGTGACAAACCTAAGAGAGGGAGAGGGGGTAGGATGGAGAGACTTGAGAGAGAGAGATAGAGAGAGAAAGATAAAAACCTAAGAGAGGGAGATGGAGTGAGACAAAAAGACCAAAGAGGGAGAGAGAGAGAGAGGGAGATTGAGAAAAGGGGTTGGAGTGAGATAAATTTATTTAGGTACCTATGTGGGAGGGAAAGAGACCCAAGAGAGGGGATTGGATTGAGAGAGTAGTATAGGTCGCGTGGGAGGGAGTGAGACCTAAGAGAGAGAGACTTCAGAGGGATAAAGAGTTATCTAATTAGGGTAACAAATTAAAGAGTGTATGAAAGGTAAAATCTCAACTATCCATCTACGATCATAAATTGTGCACTCAAAGCATTATCAAAGTTGTCGACCAAAGAGAGGGGAAATTCAAGTTTTGTGCAAAGCAGGTAATTTGGTGCTCGCCAAATGACACATCACATTTGGTGCACGCCAAATTTGGCACTCACCAAATGTGATGTGCCATTTGGCAAGTGCCAAATTTGGCACTCGCCAAATGACCTACTTTGGACATGTTAATTGACAACTTATTTTCCAAATTTTCTCATATTTTTGTCTGTGTGCCCCATCTCATTTGCAGTTCTTTCAATACAACTATATAAATAAAAACATGATAGCATTAACCTCTCTCTTAGCTATCTAAATATATAATTATTTTTTCATTTTGATTTAGTTAAGGTTTTGATCCATGACTCCTTTTGTAAATGCCTCCATTTTTTCGCAAACACCAACATGTGCTAGTTTTAGGATAGATTTTCACTCGTTCATCGAAACGTGAAACAAATTACATTTTTTGAAACTAGACTCCATTCTACACATGATGAAAAAATAAAAAATCAATTTTCGATTAGTTGTCAAAAAGTTTAGGGGGGAGCACGCTCAAATTTAAGCTTTTTAGGATGTGTCCACTTTGAAAATTCATAAAATATTATATATTGATTAAAAAATTAATCCGAAAGAACGACGATAAACTAAATGGTGTTAGTTAATTTCTCACTATTGGGATTTTTGAAATTATAAAAACAAGTTAATCAAAAAGGGGGGGCCCTTAGACGCTATGCTTTTTTTTTGATAAAAACAGACCTGTTTCCCTTTGTGAGACCCTTAATCTTCATTAATTTTTTTAAAAAATAGTAGCTTAGAAACTAGACTTGGAGCACTTCAACTTTTGTTCTTGTTGCATCTTGAAATTTTGATCGTAACTATCTTCATTTTCTCGTGCAAATCAGATTTTGTTGATTTCAGAAAAAAAGTGGCATCTTAAGAGCCAAAATTGTCACAGATTAGTGCACTTACCTTGATATGTAAGTGATATGATGGCCCATGTGGCTGACGAATTTTTTTTTACCCAAAATTGATGAAACGAAAAGGGTTTTTAAACGAGATTCTCAACTTTCCACCAATATAAATTGTGCTTTACTTTGAATTTAATAAACAATTATTATTCATTTTCTATTTGAATTACGACTAAAGTCTTGATTGATAGGCTGATTGAAAAACATCTATAGCTTTCAAACGGTATCACATTTTTTTAATCCAAAACATGCATCACATTCTATGCTTTGAATACTATAAGATTAAAAAAAAAAGAATTTCATGAAGTTTTGACAAAGTTAAGGTCGTCAGACATATGAGTTTTT
The DNA here is from genome assembly GCA_007115665.2 of Sequoiadendron giganteum. Taxonomy (NCBI): domain Eukaryota; kingdom Viridiplantae; phylum Streptophyta; class Pinopsida; order Cupressales; family Cupressaceae; genus Sequoiadendron; species Sequoiadendron giganteum. Next base: position 195,705,797 of record CM021103.1, read on the forward strand.
ATATTTTTTAAATTTTGTAATAAAAAATTCATAATTAATTATTTAATTGGAAGCAAATTACAAAAAAATATGCATCACATAGGGACACGATTCCTCTACTTATATCTAAAATCTTATAAGAAAATATTCTCATTTTATTGTGGTTAGGGTGATCAGACAAACACCTACCTCCTATTTTTTTCCTGAAATTTAAGTACTACTGCATTGAAATTTCAAATTTTCACCAAATAATTTTTTTTTGTTTTTAAATAAACCTAGTAGTTTATAAACTACATTCAATTTTCTACAGATTCTATTCTTACATATTTTTAAAATAATATAGATAACTTATTCAAATTCTTACATCAAGTTGCCTAACTCTAATTTTTTGAATTTTCATTGCGACTTAAGGGCCTATTTTTTCTATGATGATCTTGCACATACCCATCTGCCACTGATAAAGTGGGGGCTAGGTCTCTCAAAAAGATCAGTTGTCTTCCACCTAGATGCTGACGCGATCGGGTGGGTACCTACCAAAAATATCATAATATACTCTCTAAATCATCCAATATCCTCAATTTTACTCTAATTCATCATGCAAGAGTACTAATATTGTTCTAATGTGCTTTATCTAAGGACCTAGACACTTTAGAACCCTTTTGGGACACTTCGTAAAGAAACAAGACACTTTGCAAAAAAGTGGGATACTCTGTGAACAAAAAGGGACACTTTGCGAACTTTTTTTTTCCAAGATCCTAAATTAACCTAATCATGCATATAAATCATTCCACAATTGAAAAATCACAAAGCAAAGGTACTAGAATCGACTCACCTCATGATGTCACTCACCACTGACCACTTGGTCTCACAGCACATCCAATCGTGCAGGTGTAAAATCTCATGTGCTCGACATCTTTCACTATATCCTCGTCACTCTCAAGCTACAATAAGGTAAAATGAACAAGTATGTGACACATTACATCATTTTCATTCTTTTTACTCTATCTCATATTTCATATAAGCACATGTGTACTTTCAACTATCTTAGACATATTAGTGTGTGCTTTTCATTCAAAACAACATACCGGGTGCTAGTGAGCTCCTTTCTTATGCCATTTGTTGCATAAAAATCATGTTTCCACACCTTACATCATCACTCATCTATCATTATGTGGCATGGTACTTGGAAATTCCCTCCAATATGTATTTCCTCATTCAATGTGGCTAGATTGCTACCTTGATTCCACCTCCATAAAGCAAGTGAAATCAAGGGGGGCATACATCTACCCTCGAATTTGATTTCTAGGAATTAGATAAGAGGATTTTTGGACTACTAACAAGTTTGTGTTGCAAGATGCGGTTCCTAACATTGTGGTTTTGTAGATAACTATATTGGGGGCTTCATTCTCCCATCTTTAAAATGAGTATCCTTTTATGAAAACAAATTGCATTGTTTAGAGTCTTTTAGCTTACATATGCACGTAGAGTCATATGGGCACTAAAGTGGGGGCTAAATGTGTTGCCAAAAATTGTATAGCTTTGAAGAAAAGGACAATTTTGTGCCTAATTTGGTCCTACTTTAGGTACCCTTTCATCAATAACTCTCCTAAAATAACATTTATAGGCCCCTAAGACTCGTTATTTTTGACTTTGAGGCCTATTTTATCTAAGGAATCATACAAGCCTTGAAAAACAACATCAAAATTATTCAAATATCACCAATCCCACCTCAAAATCCCCTGGTGGGACTAGGTCGCCCAAGTTGGCGACCTAGTCCTTTCTAGGGATTTTTGCATTTTTGAGCGGGAAAATGTCCGACTTGACAAAAATTCCCGATGGGTGTTGGCCTCTTAGGTCAAAATAACCAACAATTAGGTATGGTTGCTTATAAATACTTGTTTTTAAGTCATTTTTCACTCTCTTCTTAGTCATTTTCCACAAGCCAATCTCAAGAATCAAGCATTGAAAATCTTCCTCAAGAAGATTCATCTCTCCTTCTACAACCAAGTTGAAGCTTAGGGCAACAAACTATGGTTTTTGCAGATCTTCAATCTCACTTCTCACTCAAGATCTCACATTGCAAAGAGTTGATCATGGATTGCTATGGAGAATCATGGAGAAATCTAGGCTGAGGAGGTGCAACTAGCCACCAAATCATACTGAAAGACTTGTTTTCAAAGTGATTCCATCTTCCATTTTCTCTACATCTTCAGATTTAAGGTTTGCATGAAATTTGAACTCTTTTAGCATTTAATTTGTAATGTTTTATGGTTTCTTGGATTGATTCTTGCATCATTCAAATCTCACTTACACATCTTATTTTAGCACAATAGAATAGGGTTTTGCTTTACTTCAAATTTTCCTAGTTCTAGACACACTTAGGGCTAGGGTTTATGCAAATTTATTATATCTTTCCAAGTTTAAGTACACCTAAGGGGATTGACCAAGGAAAACCCTACATTAGAAACCAAAATATACTCTATTTTGCAGGTGATTTGTGGATCTGAACCCAGAGTTTTGCAAAAAAGCAGAGTGCAGACTATTGACTTTCGACTCCACTTTCAGATTCCTCAAAAAGTTGAAAGGGACTAGGTCACCGATAGTGGTGACCTAGTACCACCAGAGGTTTCTATCAAATATTTGAGCAAATTTGAGTACCTAACTGGCTGGAATGGAGCTCGAAGCAGTTTACCAAAACTGGGACTAGGTAGCCCAATTTGGCGTAAGTGTCTGAGTGGGTATAAAATCCAGATTTTCCAATTTTCCAGAGGCTTCTACAATTCCCACTCCAATCCTCTTCGGTTTCCAGGTGTACTTGTCTTATCTTTTTTGCAACTTTTGCTTATATAGTTCTTACTTTGTCTTTATGTAAAACATCATGTGTTTTCAAACAATGTAGATTTTATGAGTTTGCATGTAATAGTTAATCTCATTTATCAAATCATAGCATTCAAAACATCCCACATTAGGCATTTCAATCACATTCAAGCCCTACTATTGAATGAATCCCAAGATTTATTTGCACGAAGGAAAACCTCTCTTTCCTTCTAGGTGAAAAACCCTAGAAGTGGAAGAGACCCCTATTCCTTTATCCAAAACATAAATTTTGCAGTTCAATTGTTATCAATGAATATCTCATGTGTCTTAGGATATAAAATCTGATATCATTTGATACCATCAGGATATCCAATAAAGATATATAGGACCAAATCTAAAATTGGGTATGTGCAGGATCATCATGGAAAAATAGGCCCTTAAGTGGCAATAAATTCAAAAAAATCAGAGTTAGGCAACTTGACATAAAAATTTGAATAAGTTATCCATATTATTTCAAAAATATGTAAGAATAGAATTTGTATCAAATTGAGTGTAGTTTCTAAACTACTAGGTTTATTTAAAAAATAAAAAAATATATTTGGTAAAAATTTGAAATTTCAATGTAGTAGTACTTAAATTTCAGGGAAAAAATAAGAAGTAGGTGTCTATCTAACCACCCTAACCACAATAAAATGATAATATTTTAGATATAAGTAGATGATTCATGTCTCAATGTGATGCATATTTTTTTATAATTTTTTTCCAAGTAAATAATTAATTATGATTTTTTTATTACAACTTAAAAAATTTAAAAACTCGTATGTCTGACCACCTTAACTTGGTTAAAAATTCATGAAATTCAATTCTTTTTTTTTTAATCCTATAGTATGTGAAGCATAGAATGTGATGCATATTTCAGATTAAAAAAATGTAATACCGTTTGAAAGCTATAGATGTTTTTCAATCAGCCTATCAATCAGGACTTTAGTCGTAATTCAAATAGAAAATGAATAATAATAATTTATTAAATTCAAAGTAAAGAATAATTTATATGGTGTAAATTTGAGAATATCCTTTAAAAACCCTTTTCATTTCATCAATTTTGGGCCAAAAAAAGGTCATCAACCATATAGGTCATCATATCACTTACATATCTCCACTTTTTGGCCCATCATGATCCTGCACATACCCAATTCCAAGACCCTACACTTCTTTGAAGGAATGCATTCCCATGCAAGTAATACAAAAAAATTGAGTTCCATACAATAGGTTTCCTACCACATTAGGCTTTAAAGAGAGTGATTCCCTTTATTTCCTTTTAGGGAGCCCTTTTATGGATGTGATTAATATAGTTGATAGCTTCAATCCAATATCCAGGTGCAAGGGAGTGTGCATGGATCATGCAAATAACCATGTTGTTAATGGATCTATTTTCTCTCTTTGTTATACCATTTTTCTAAGATATGTAGGTGAAAATAAGTTAAAGATCAATATCTATAATAGTATTAAATTCCTCAAAGTGTTGTTTACATATTCTTTTCCATTATTGGTATAGAGAAAAATGTTGTACTTTCCAAATTATTTCTTGGCATGAGCCTTGAAATCCTATTTTTTTCAAATAACTCCTCTTTATGTTGAAGAAAGAAGAAACATGTGTATCTAAAATATTCATCAATAAAGGTGAGAAATTAATGGGCCTTGCTAAGAGATAAGGATGGAAAGGGACCCACCAAGTTACTATGAACCAACTCAAGGACTTCTAAAGCCCTCAAATCCTTCCCTTTGTAAAAATTTTCCTTAGGATGCCTTCACAAGGAAAAATATAAACAAAAACCATTGGAATAATTTATTTAGGGAATACTTATGACCATTTCTTGCATGTTGAACTATTAAAGGTAGTGGTAGTTGAGATGGAAAAATCACTCATGCGACAGTTTTCTCATAGAATTTGAATGGGTTCAATAAATTTTGTTGTAGGATCATCAAGTACAAAGTGAGAAAAAATATAGATGAGAGTGATGGTAAACCTTTTACATTGTAAGAAGAGCATCATCTTCAATATTCTTGATGTCCATATAATTTAGAGTGAACTCAACCTTAATACCACTTTGGAGGTGAGTTATTTGGTAGATGAAGAGAAGGTTGGTTGACAAGTTAGGAACACAAAGACCATACTCAAATGTACTAGTACTATTGTGAATTGAACTCTTCCCAATATTATCAATTATAGAATAACCCACTAACAAATAAAATTGTTTTTGTCAAATCCCATGTGGTGTGAAGCAGTTGAGTTAAGATTCCAATATCTAGAAGAATATACTAAAGAAACAAGAGAAGTTTCTTTCCCTTTACTTGGTTTAGGAGTGGATACTTATGAAACAAAGAAGGGAATATTTTTTTATTTTCTAGAAGATGCAAAGCTCATAATTTTCTTCGCATGACATGAATGTTCCTCATGACCAACCTTCTTACAATAGTTGAAAGTTGGATTTTCCTTCTTAGAATTCCCCTTGGATGAAGAGAATTTGGAATATTCTTTTGAAGAAAATGAGGATTGTGCTTATGCATTTGTGGTTTTTTCTTGGACCTATTGTATTTCTTATTAAATTAGCTTGTATTTTTCTATCCTTTTGGTTTACCAATCAATAAAGTCTAAGAATGTAATAGATTTAGGAAACCCATTGATAGTATTTTACCTTACTCATACGCCAACATCTCAAAGAAAGATGTGAATGAAGGGATAGTATATGTGGGACCCATAGACAACGTATGAGTATGGAATATAGAAATAAAAGTTACATATTTGGGACCAAGCTTGGTGAGGGTAAAATATACCAAGTTTGAATGTTCTTTCTCTTGATGCTACATGATTTAAATTATGCTCTAAGGTTATTGAATTTTGTGATATAATCATAGATGTTAAAGAATTTTGGATCAAGGCTCATCAATTTAGTATCAATATGATAGCCTTGAACTTCATCGGTTTACCATACAATTATTTTAGCTTTTTCCAAGCTTTGAATGTGAATTTGTATAAAATTAAATTTGAAACATATGATCAAGGGAAATGAAACTACAAAAACATCCAAGTGTTTTTGTATGTTCATTCATCCACTATATCTTTTCCTTATCATATTTGGGTTTAGTGACATTTTCTTTAGCGTTTGGAGTATACCCTTGCTACATTAAGGCCTTCCATACATTTTGATGCCATGTTGAATAGTTTTATGGAGTTGGTAATGGAACTTAAAGTGACCCATTTGAAGGAAAAGTAGAGGACAAGAAATAGGAGTTGCACAAGCATAAAATTGATAAAGATAACCCCCCAAATTCACCTAATCCAAAAACCTCCAAGAAAATATGACTTGACACTTTATATATAGTGCAATTATAATTTCTATTAGTAAGAAATTATGTAAAATGGACTTGATTTCAATGCTTCTAATTTTTTAAAATAAGGCCCTCTATTGGAAGTAAATATTATATTACAATTTAATAGAACCACTATGAAGTACATAAAAAACATGCACTTCTAACAAATTGCACACAAAAAAGAGCTTGCATGAGCCTAAATAGAGCCTTAAAAGTTTTTAAAACAAGAACAATGGTAGAAAAACCTATAAAAATTATAAATTCTAAAAAATATAAACTAGAATTTAAATTTGCATACAAAAATAGAAATTTCATGAAATTATATCCCAAATTAGAAAAATTTCTCACAAAAAGGAAATTATATGATGAAGAACAAAGCCTATGAATTATGAGTCTTAAAGTTAAAATGATAATAGTGAGAGGGATGGTTGGGAGGAGGGTGTTGGCATTATGTTGCAATTTAGACAGCAAAAAACTAGTTGATGAAGTATGCTCTAGACTAAATCAAAATATTACCTTTGATACTACTACTAGAGGTGGTAGCAGGGTGTTAGTTTTCCCACTAGCAAGGTGATTGTGGTGGATGAGAGAGAATAACACTAAATTTTTCTTATTATTTTCCTGGAATGAACATATGGTGAATACTACAACATAAGGGGAGCCATATGTCTTAAGACCCTAAAAATATTGATGAAAATTTATTCAATTGGATAGGATTTATATAAAAATAAGGTTTCTTGGATCTTCTAGATGCAATGGTAGGGTCTGCTTGGCATAAAAGCTACATAAAAATGAGTAACAAGTTGGATCTAATAAGGAAAAAATGATTTTCAAACACTTACAATTCAAGCCTGGAATGCCCTATTGGGACAAAATGAAAGGCTAATATAACGTTTTTAAATTCTCTAAATTTAATGGTGAGCTTAGAATGTCTCCAAAAAGCTCCAATGTATTTATAATTGATAATTATAGTAAAAAAGAACCCCTTGTTAGCGAATGGAATGATCTTGAAAAATATACTTAAACTATGACTCAAGGCCCAAATTTAACACCAATTGAAAATCGCTAACAGCTCTGAAAAGATCACAATTGTGTTTGTGAATTTTCTCAAAAAAATTTCAAGGTATAGCTCCCTCACATGATTCTCAATGAATTGAAAACATTAAAAAAAAATTCCATGTAGTATTTTAACTAGAAAGAAGAAAAGGTATACCTAATATCAAGAAAATTCAAAATATCAGATGCAGGATTCAGTAAATAAAGAGTATTAGCACAAAGACTAATTAATCATTAGAAATAGACATATGCTCAATGCCATATGAGAAATGAAATCTGTTACAAGAAATGCATTACTCATACAAAGATAAGGCATGCATAAGATATTCTCAAATGCAAAGATTTAAGAACTCAATTTCACTCCACCAAAATGCACACAAACAAGATAGTACTTTCATTCATCAACAGTATCGAGCACAAATTTTCAAGATTGTCTAGAGAGAGCATATGAAAATAGATACATTCTTAAATAGGCGTATGAGTAATCGCCTCTTCGTGTCCATAGCCCATTAAACAAAAGAAACTTAAAAGAAATAAAGAGAAGCCAAGCCATCATGACGACATCACTTTGTTTTAAGCTTTCGAGGTCACCAAAGGTTTCTTCCGCCACACCTGGGAAGCCTTAAGGGTGTGCATCAGATCCTTATGCTGGGGAATTATTACATTCATCATCCTTACCTTACATGTCAAATGAATATATTTAGCCGTTTCCATGCGATGCTCACAAACCTTCATAAGATCCGTTGCTTGAGACGATACCAGGTGTAATTCACTTAATTTTTGTAAGTGCTCAGTATTAAGTGAGGGTGAGTCAAGAGTCTCATTAAATTTTTTCTTGAAACTAATTTCCAAACTTCTAGCTTCCATATCATTCCTTATTTCATCTTTATCTTGGAGTAGACCAAGAGCCACTAAGGTGCTCAATGCTTCATCTGAAACACCAGTGCATTCATTGATGATTTCTTTAAGCTTCTGCAAACTTTGTTTAGAAACCTCTAATTCCCACTCTACTCCTTTAGTCCATGATAGGTAGTGAGCATCTGAAGAATTAGGTATGAATTGATCTACATCTAACCTTTCCATATCTGATCCCATCAATAACTTCAATTCAGTTTGATAATTAACCCACAATTTCTCTTCTTTTTCAATTGCAATGACCTCATCCCCTAAGGTAGATTTCAAAGCATTTTACTCTTGGAAGTATTTAAAAGATTTAGTAATGATAAGGCTTCCATTCTTGATTAGGGATTCATTCAAATAATCTACAGCCCAGCTTAAGCTTTGATAACTTTTAATTTTAGTTAAGGCTTCTTTTCTAACTACAATAAGAGATTTGAAAAAATAATCTACTCGAAAAGAGGCTATGGAATGAACTCAAGAATAGACCTTAGGAAATTGGTCAAGTCCCAAACCCGAGCTTTCAATTCGTTTCTTCTTTCTTTATCCTTTTTTGATCTCTCAACCATCTTGGCTACTGACACTTGAAAAATTTGGACATCCCCATCTCTGGTAGAAGGATCGAGGTCTACTCTGCTCACTTCAAAGTCACTTGCTGCTACCTAAGAAACATCTCTCTGCACTAAAGGGTGTGCGATTTCCAACTGGAGTGTCCTTGTTTCTATGTCATCTATAAGACTAATAGTGGTCTTTAGCCTTTTAGTTTTAGGAGTTGAAGTCCTTTGCAACAACTGACCTACCATATCTTGTTTAGGCAAGATGGGCTATATAGATCTCCTTTTTCATGACAATGAATCTTTCAACCAAGTTGGGGTTACCACAACCTTAGTTTCATTAAAACCCGGGGACTCAAATAACGTCTGAGTGATTGGAGGAGTATCCCCTGTAGATGCAGTTGTTTCTGGCCTATGAGAGCTGCCTACCTCTCTGACAGGTGATTCATCTTGAAAGGGGGATGAATCAACATTCAGATTTTCTAATTCTTCCTCTTCCTTCTCTCCTTCATTGTCCTTCCCTAAAGTAGGCATATTGAAAATTTCATCCCCATAGGTTTGTGAATATACATTATTTTCTAGTGGGTCTTCATCACCATCTCCTTGGGTTCCTGATGATAAGGATTGAGAAACATCACCAGTATATTTCCTGCTGACAGAGGCTTGAGAGGTACCTTCAGCAAGTCATGAATCTTTGGATCTAGTTTGAGGGCGGGATTGCTTTGTTTTCTTCTTAGTTACCCATTCTTGGTTTCTAGTCAGGACATCAATAGTTTTTGCTTCAATAGTTTCTTTCTCTTTAAAATTACAATCCATGGCAAGAATGGGTTGATTCTCTATTAATTTAGTATATATTGGGTCCACCATGTTAGACCCATCTTCAACAATACCTTGCAAATCCCATTTCAAATCATAAATGATGATTTGTTCTACCATTAATCTCATACAACTTCTTCTCCTAACCTCATATTCATCAAAACAATCAGCCCAATAATCTTCAAGGTTGGATTGGTGATAAAAGGTAGGGCTTAATTTCAAATTGTTCTTAATATAAATTTCCAGATCAAAAGAAACCCGCTCCTCATATGAGGGAGTGTTATACCTGGACAATTATTTCTCAATATTCAAGGCATTAGACATTTATTGACAACTATATGCACCAAAACCAAATGGAAAACCAACTGTCAATCTTTTCCTACCTTGGCACAATCTATTAACATCAACCAATTGCCTACTTACCTCGATAATCACCCACTTGTCTTCAGGATACCTAGACAGCTTTAAAGGAAAACCAACATATCCACCTACTCTTATGTGTATCCACAAACTACATTGCCTCAGGGGATAACCTCATTGTAGGACGCCCTTGAAATTCCCTGACCATCCTCATGGTAAAAGAGTCAATCACTCTTTTGAAATGCAAGAAGCTCTTGTGAAGTTGGAGTTTTTCAAAATAGTCATAGAATTGCCTCTGGAATTGAATAAAATGGCTATCATAAAAATCCACAAACTACATTGCCTCAGGGGATAACCTCATTGTAGGACGCCCTTGAAATTCCCTGACCATCCTCATGGTAAAAGAGTCAACCACTCTTTTGAAATGCAAGAAGCTCTTGTGAAGTTGGAGTTTTTCAAAATAGTCATAAATTTGCACCTTTCCTGGAGGAAAATCACCCAGCCTTAATCCAAGCCAGGGTCGAGTGCTAGCAAGGGCATATATCAAATATGATGACATGAAGAAAAATATGTTCAGAGTAAAGAATGACATCAACTCATGCAGACGATTGCTAATGATCTTTGCCCAGTCTAGGAATTTCTCCCCACTCAATATGATTTGGATGAAGAAATACATCCATTCTTCGAAGCCATGAACATTTTAATTTCCCCTTACCCTATGAAACAACACCACAATATCAACCACCTCATCTACAAAATGGTTCCTATGTAGGTTGCGGGGCAATTGAGACTTGCCCTTATTGGGCTTGGCCAACCAGTTATTTGCTATTATATTTTTGTAACCCCTTTCTTGGAAGTGAACTCGACTTGAGAGTTGGTCATGTCCATTGGTGAGTATTCATCCCTTTTTGGAGTTCTCAAACAAGACACGAAGGTAGACCTCTAAATTTTCAAAACAAGCCTATTATCCTCTGTTCTAACTTCTCATGTCAGTGAATTATAGTGTTTGATACATTCCAACACTAGTTTGAGACATTGCACAGATATTGGAAATGCAATAGCTTCAATTAACCCACTACCCACTACTCTTTTAATGATAGGTGGAGGGTTAGGTTTGTTAAATTTATTTCGCAATTCATCCAGATTAACGTGCCCTAGCTGAGTATCACCAATTTTAGGTCCTTCATACATTAACCCAGACACATACTCATATCCCGCTTATTTAACCCTTGCCATATGCACCGATAGTTTTGAAAATATATGCTTTCTACAATGCAAGCATAAATAATTCAGAAAACAGGCTGCAATGAATGGATTTTGAAAATACCTTTAATGGTGAACCTTGCAATTTGGACTTTACGTCTCCTCTAGCTCATCCTTAGAAATTGTCACAATGGGAATGTTTGCTAGCCTTTTATTTCATTAAACTCAGCTTCATAGAAAAACATGAAGGTATATGGAAGTTTAATGTCTTAATTTGTATTATGACATGTGGTTGCTATCACATTCACTATTCCCCACATAACTATCTTTCAAAAATTTGAAAACAAACGTCTATGGGCAGTGAAAATAGAGGTTTGAAAAACCTTATAAATATGCACCCAGGTTTGAACATCACAACGAAATACTACCCAAGCCAATAATCATTGCACAAGCAGCAAGGTTTGACAAGGCATACAAAAAACCACTTGGGTTGAACATAGGAAGGTGATAAAAGGGGCTGAGCGGTAAAGAGGGAGATTCGATGAACTTAACAAAACACCGCCTGGGTTCAAACTGTGATACAAAATGTATCGCCCACATTGTAATGAGATGTTTAAAATTTAGCGGGTGGCTTATTTAGGTGCCCGGTATAAAATAATGACAACACCCTTAGAAGCTAAAAATTCTTTCACACCTTTCTTATTCTCTAGATCATGCAAGGATGCAAGAGAAGAGCACACTCAATGCTTAAGAAAATAATAATTCTACACCCCTAAATTTCCCAAAGTTTCTAAAAATTGCTAACCTATAACTCACAACCAACTTTGATTCCATGTTAAATTTTATTTTGTAGCACCTAGTATGGAAATGAATGAAGGAAAAAAATCATAAATCTAGAATTGAAAGATTAAACTGTATTTTATTCAATAAGAAATGCAAAGAAAAAAAAAGTGATTAAAAATGATCTATGGGTGAGAATAAGTGAATTATACTACCCAAGATACTAAAAACACAGCCGATATGGAATCATGTGTAAGAAGTCCCTTAGGTAAACTTAACCTAGTGTTAAAAGGTACAAAGTTGATAGCTAGCTAGGAAATGAACTAATTAGATAATATACCCTATTCAGATTGATAGTAAACTCACACAATACATATTGTTATCCTAGGAACCACCAAAATGTATGAAAAAATATTTTTTTGGTACAAGAAAAGACCTTTCTAGCTTGTTTATTACATTAGGAAGAAATAAATACACAAAGTGGGATACTTTTTTGGCCTCTACTATTGCTATCTCCTCCCTTTTCTGACCAATTAAATCCTACAATATTTCTCCTACTCTCCAATCCAAATACATTGTCTTAAATCTCCTATTTATAAGTTTCTCATGACATCAAAATTCTCCCAAGCCCCAAAATAATTCTTGTAGACACAAGAAGATGAAATAATAATTGTTTGATTCAAATTTGAAATATGACACATGTATTATTGGTGGAAAATAATATAACTATAGTGCAATATTGAATCCATCATGATTTTATTTCATTACGTACTTTCTACTTTGTGTTTTTTCCCCTCTATTTCTAAATTTAATTTTACTTTACAATTCAAGTTTATTGCCATGAATACATTTTTTAGATCTATTTTGGACTAGGAATTTTTTTACTTTGATTTTGTTACTATATCTAGAGTTTGTACACATATTCCACTCTCCCACTTTCTTTGGCACTATTGAAATGTTCTTATACGTAGATGCATAATATCCTTAATCATTCCTTTTTATAATAACTCTTACATGGTGATTCATCTTCTCATTCTCCTTTGACATAAAATTGTATGAAGCCTTATTTAGTAGTAGTATTAAGTCCATATGATGGTGGCACCTATTTGATATTATAGTTGATTAGGTATCTCACTCAACACTATGTTTGCATAGTCAATTAGTAAATCCTTTTCTTCTCATGATAGGTATTTTATTATTATCATGAATTCCTTTGTGGGATTGGCTATAAGTACACAAATAAATTAATTTTTTATAAAAGAATTCAATATTTACTTTCCCAAGATCAAATCACTCCATAGTCTATTTCATGCTCTTTTTTGTAACCATTAAAATAATTTAGGATGTATTTCTTTCCATCTTTAAAATGGTCTAAGTTATTGTTATTCTATCATGCACAATCTTCCTATAAAATTGATAAGGTTTTGCTAGTAGAACATGATACATGTCCTATTATGTCACACCATACAACATATTTTAATGTGTAAATATTAGGCTTACAAAATATTAATACTTTGCTACAACTTGATTTCACATTTGTAGCTAAGAAACCTTATAAGGGTTTGGATACACAACTCTCTTCAAGCCTAGGTTATTATACAAACACTATATTATTTATGTAGCCAATATCTACTATCAACTTATAGCAGTTAACCCTAAATTTATAGATATTGAGAATTAAATTTATTTTCTAGAATAATTCATTGGTCTCCTTTGGAAGTTTGAATAATATCATCTTCATCATGGGGTGCTGCCACAATAATGGGTTACACTTTTTGGGACATCCTAATTTTTGCCTGAAATCACATATTTTTGGAAAATATAATGATTTAAGACTTTAAAGGTTCCATTTAAATTATTTTAATTAAAGAGGGTTTGATCAAACCCCCTTAGATCAAAACCCCTTGGATAGAACCCCGTTAGTTTTAAACCATACCTATAATGGAGTCTCCTCTACACCTATCAAAATGCTGATAAAAAACCACTTTTGATTTACCTTTTGGGCGATCAAATAAATTCATTTAAAATTTATGTTTTGTAAGTATGTAGCCTTTATTATAAGCTTCCCAAAAAGTATAATTTTAAACATATTTAATTTGATTATTATATTTATTTTTTATTTCTTGTGAATGAAGTTTTTCAATGAACATCAAGTTCTTTTTTTCACACATACGAAAAACTAGGAAAATAGAAAAAAAAATTCTAAAAAATACATGTGCACTAGGTATTGATGTCCTTATTCCAAAAAAAAAGAATTAGTTAATTCAAATGCATACAAAAAAAGTTATGCGGGCCAAAGTACACCTCTGTCCAAATTATAATTACTTTGACTTAGAAAATTAATTTTAAAAAATATGTAACAAAAAATTATGAAAAAATATTCGTGCACTAGATATTGGTGTGAAAAATCTGTATTTTAAAAATTAAAATTGTATCATTTCTATAAAAAAAGTTACGAGGTCTGAAGTAAACATCACTTTTTAAAAATGTTGTTTAGTAGAAAAAATCAGTTATTAAAAATTACATAAAAGGATTGACAATTTTTTTTTAATTTAAAAAATAAAAATAATTAGAATCTACATAAAAAAATCTCACAAATCACTAGTTCTATTCATGTTCAAATTTTTAATGGTTTAGCTGCTATAGGTGTAAGAAAGTGAAGGTTTGGTGAAAAATCCTGATTTCAATGTCAAGTTTGGCCAAAAAATGTAACCCATTATTGTGGGATCACCCCATGATCATTTTATCATACATTGGGTCTTCAAATTTCTTAGATGATATGATTAGTTCTCCACCCATTTACATTGTATGAGTGCATGAATAATTTATATTTTTGTAGTCTTTAAATTTTATTTGATAAAATTTAATGACTTGATGGTGAATCTATCTATATTTGAAGAAGGTTCGTTAGAATCCTCTTTGATTTATTCTAGATCCATATTGCATTCTATTCTAGTTTTTCTTCCATATATAAGTCTTGCTGATTTTGAGTAATCTTATTTCCTCCATGTCTACCTTGTCGGTGTGTTCTAAAAATGGGTCAGCTTATTCTTATGGGTATGTGCAGGATCATCATGGAAAAAATAGGCCCTTAAGTGGCGATGAAAATTCAAAAAATCAAAGTTAGGCAACTTGACGTAAAAATTCGAATAAGTTATCTATATTATTTCAAAATATGTATGAATAGAATTTTTAGAAAATTGAATTTAGTTTCTAAACTACTAGGTTTATTTAAAAAAAAAAAATCTATTTGGTGAAAATTTGAAATTTCAATTTAGTAGTACTTAAATTTAAGGGAAAAATAAGAAGTAGGTGTTTGTCTAACCACAATAAAATGATAATAATTTTTTTATAATATTTTAGATATAAGTAGATGACTCATGTTTCGATGTGATGCATATTTTTTTATAATTTTTTTCCAAGTAAATAATTAATTATGAATTTTTTATTACAAATTTTATTTAATATAAAAACTCGTATGTCTAACCACCTTAACTTGGTCAAAACTTCATGAAATTGAAATTTTCTTTTTTTAATCCTATAATATGTGAAGCATATAATGTGACGCATGTTCAGATTCATAAAATGTGACCATTTGAAAGCTCTTGATGTTTTTCAATTAGCCTATTAATTAGGACTTTAGTCGTAATTCAAATAGAAAATGAATGATAATTATTTATTAAATTCAAAGTAAAGCATAATTTATATTGGTGGAAAGCTGAGAATCTCCTTTAAAAACCCTTTTTGTTTCATCAATTTTGGGTAAAAAAAAAGTCATTAGCCACATGGGCCATCATATCACTTACATATTGCCACTTTTTGGTCCATCATGATCTTGCACATACCCTTATGTGTTTGGTATATTATCTTATGGATAGCTTCTCTTCTATGTTTATGACATATTTGTATGCCTCATTTATGGTTGGTTTCATCAACATGCTCATCTATGTTGGATGCTAAAATTTAAATAATTAGTGGATAGGCTTATTGTGTGGACTTTGCCTGAAATTTTTGTTAGCCTTCCTAGTTTTTAACCCTTCCGACGTTCGGCTCCCGGTCAGAGAAAAGGTGGCAATTTTTTTTTATATTAAAAGTGTTTGGCACGTCGATAGAAAAGGCCAATAAAATTAAACATCAGTTGGCATTAACATTAATTGTTGTATGGTTTCTGTGTAGTGGCGATGGCTATAATAACACCTTCCATTTAAAACCTTAGAAAACATAGCGAATGTCTACACAATTTTTGATAAGGCATTGTTGGGTGTCGTTTTGTGGCCTTACCTACTATCAGAGCTATGAGCAAGGAGGGCGACCTTCTCTAAAGGTGCAAGTTCGATCATCCATTGTCAAGATTCTATGAAGGTGGTTGGAGGTTATTTTGTGTTTTTTGCATGGGGCAACGGTTGCAAAAGCAATACAAAAGTCTCGGCTCTCATAAAAATTTCCCTAATTTTGCAGTCATTGGAGAAAGAAGGGAGCTGAGAGAAAGCAAGTGGGAAGAGGTGCATCTAGGAAACCCATAAAAGCAAGCAGGAAGAGGTGCATATTGAAAAAACTCTTTGTATAGTATTTTGAAAACAATTTATGTTATTTTCCATAGGGCATTGTTGATTGTTGTTTTGTGGCTTTACCAATATTGTTTCATTTATGGTTTTTGTGTTGTCGCGATGGTTTCAAGGAAATAGCTATATTGTTTCATTTATGGTTTCCATATAGTGGCAATGGTTGGAAGGCAATAAAACAGTTTAAGCTATTTTCGACAAGGCACTATTTGGAAATAAATTTGTTCGCGCGCGAGGTTATTTTGTTTTTGTTTTTGCATGGGTTTGTTACTGTGAATTCTTCTATTTTGTGGGTTTTTTCATCTGGGTCATTGTTGAAACCAATATTGTTTCATTTATGACTTTCCTTTTGTGGCGATGGTTGCAAAACAATAAAATAGTTAATGTTATACAGTTAATGTTGTTTTCCATAAGGCATTATTGATTGTTGTTCTCTAGCTTTGGCTATATTGTTTCATTTTTTTGATAAGGTACTATTGAAAAAAGAATTTGTCCTCATGCGGGGTTATTTTGTTTATTCTTTGCATGGGTTTGTTACTGCAAATTCTTCTTTTTTTTGGGTTTTTTCATCTAGGTCACTGTTAAAACCAATATTGTTTCATTTATGGTTCACATTTTGTGGCGATAAAATAATTTATGTTATTTTCCATAGGGTATTGTTGATTGTTGTTTTGTGGCTTTACCAATATTGTTTCATTTATGGTTTCCTTGTAGTCGCGATGGTTGCAAGGCAATAGATATATTGTTTCATTTGTGGTTTCCATATAGTGGCTATGGTTGGAAGGAAATAAAACAGTTTATGCTATTTTCGATAAGACACTGTTTGGAAATAAATTTGTCTGCATGCGGGGTTATTTTTTATTTTTTACATGGGTTTGTTATTGTGAATTCTTTTTTTTGTGTGGATTTTTTCATCTTGGTCACTGTTGAAACCAATATTGTTTCATTTATGGCTTTCGTTTTGTGGTGATGGTTGCAACACAATAAAATAGTTAATGTTATACAATTTATGTTGTTTTCCATAAGACATTGTTGATTGTTGTTCTCTAGCTTTGGCTATATTGTTTCATTTTTGATTAGGTACTGTTGAAAAAAGAATTTGTCTGTGTGCAGGGTTATTTTTTTTTTGCATGGGTTTGAATTCTTCTATTTTGTGGGTTTTTTCAGCTGGGTCACTGTTGAAACCAAAATTGTTTCATTTATGGTTTGCATTTTGTGGTGATGGTTGCAACACAATAAAATATTAAATGTTATACAATTGATGTTGTTATCCATAATGAACTGTTGATTGTGGTTCTCTAGATTTGGCTATATTGTTTCATTTTCGATAAGGTCCTATTGAAAAAAGAATTTGTTTGGGTGCGGGGTTATTTTGTTTTTTTTGCATGGGTTTGTTACTGTGAACTCTACTATCATTTATGACACTGTTGAAGCCAATATTGTTTCATTTATGGTTTCCTTGTGGTGTCGATGGTTGCAAGGCAATTAAATAGTTTATGTTATTTTAGCTAAGGCATTGTTTACAAAGCTTTGACTATATTGTTAATTGATGTTCTCTAGCTTTGGCTATATTGTTTCATTTTTGATAAGGTATTGTTGAACAAAGTAATTGTTTGGGTGTGTGGTTATTTTTATTTTTATTTTTTTTGCATGGGTTTGTTACTGTGAATTCTATTGTTGTCTACAAAACTATTGGAACCAATATTGTTTCATTTATCGTTTTTATGTGGTGCCGATAGTTGCAAGACAATTAAACAGATTATATTATTTTCGGTAAGGCATTAATAACAAAGCTTTCGCTATATTGTTTCATTTTCGATAAGGTAACAAAATAATTATATCTTTTTTTGTTAAACATTATGAGTTACAGTCCATTATCTTAATATATAAATAATTTTCCCCACCTTGAGGTTTTTTAGACCTTGCATTTAAAACTTGTTGAAGTAATAAAATAGTTTATGCTATTTTCCATAAGGCATTGTTGATTGTTGTGCTATGGCCTCAAATACATTATTTGATGTATGGTTTCTATGTGGTGGCGATGGTTGCAAAGTAATTAAATAATATATTTTCTTCTCGATAAGGCATTGTTGGCTATTTTTGTGTGGCCTACGGAAACAATTTGTACTATTTTCCATAAGGCATTGGTGATTGTTGACCCACAACTTTAGCAATATTATTTCATTTGTGGTTTATGTATACTGGCAATGGTTGGAAAGGAATTAAATAGGTCCTATGTTTATACTTTTCGAAGGATAGTTGTTATTTGTCTAGGCCTCAATAAGGATTTCTTAGAATGATAGGTTGTATATTAAGTGTTACATGAAACATTGGTCTTGCCATTGATTATAGTGGCAGACCAACATACATTGTCCACCAACATAATCAACTGTGATATCAATATTTTTTGTTACACTTTATACAGTCTTCCATACATATGAATGTTGTCTGCATCTAATTTCACAAACATACATATCTGATGTTTTTTTATTACACTTAATATGTAGGTTGTCGTACATATGAATGTTGTCTACATCCAATTCCAAAGACATACATATCTGCACATAGGGAAAATAAAATGAAACACAACAAAAGAAGGCCTACTCTCCACCCTACCATATTGGGTCATGGAGCCTCATAGGCTCTCACCAAACGCCTGAGAAAGAACATACATTGTCCACCATTGTCATCAATGGTGAAACCAATGTTTCTTATTGCACTTAATATAGAGCCTATCATTCTAAGTTATGCAACCCTGGTAATATCAAAGATAGAAATATGCAATATAACTTTATGAACTCACTTGTAGTAGCAATATACTCTACACTCAGCCAACACAAGAAGATTAAAACCATAGAAATCAAATGAAAAAATTATGAAACCTCCTATTTTGTGGTTTTCCCTTATTTTGTGCACTTTGGCTGAAATTTTCATTAGCCTTCTCGATTTTTAACCCTTTCGACGTCTGGCTCTCAGTCGAAAAAAAGGTGGCAGATTTTTTTATTTTTTATATTAAAAGCATTTGGCACGTCGAAAGAGAAGGCCAATGAAATTAAAAGCCAGTTTGCATCAACATTAATTGTTGCATGGTTTCTATGTAGTGGCAATGGTTGCAAAGTAATAAAATAGTTCATGTTCTTCTCAATAATGCATTGGTGGCTTTTTTTGTGTGGCATGTGGTAACAATTTGGACTATTTTCCATAAGGCATTGGTGATTGTTAATTTGTGTCTTTAGTAATACTATTTCATTTTTGGTTCCTGTATACTGGTGATGGTTGGAAAGGAATTAAATAGGTCCTATGTTTATACTTTTTGAAGGATAGCTATTATTTGTCTAGGCCTCAATAAGGATTCCTTAGAATAACAGGTTGTATATTAAGTGTGAGAGGAAACATTGGTTTCACCATTGATTATAGTTGTAGACTAACATACATTGTCCACTAGCGTAATCAATGGTGATATCAATGTTTTTTATTACACTTAATATAATACATGTGGAAAATGCATATACACACATACACACTCACACATACATATAAACATTCAAATCTACATGCATATACGCATACAAATGCATTACAGACACATATATCTACACACATTTGTATCAAGATGTTGTATGCACTCAAAAAATTCAATTGCATTCGTCGTCCTGGCTCACATCTCTGATAGAAGGTAAAGCCACACAACAACACCCAAAGATGCCTTATCAAAAATTGTGCACACTTCTGCTATGTTTTCCAAGGTTTTAAATGGCAGGTGTTATTACAACCACTGCCACTACATGAAAACCATGCAACAATTAATGTTGATGCCAGGACAACAAGCTTCTATGAAGGTGCAAGTTCGATCATCCATTGTCGAGCTTTTGTGAAGGTGGTTGGAGGTTATTTTATGTTTTTTGCATGGGGCGATGGTTGCAAAAGTAGTACAAAAGTCTCAGCTCTAATAATTTTTCCCCCAAAAATGAAACACAACAAAAGAAGGCCTGCTCTCCATTCTACCATATTGGGTCATGGAGCCTCATAGGCTCTCACCAAACCCTTGAGCAAGAACATACATTCTCCACCACTGTGATCATTGGTGAAACCCATGTTTCTTATTGCGCTTAATATAGAAACAATTGACACCACACAAAAACCATAAATGAAACAATATTGGTTTCAATAGTGCCGTAGATGATAGCAGAATTCAAAAAGAATCACCACAAAATGTGAACCATAAATGAAATAATATTGGTTTCAATAGTGACCCAGATGAAAAAACCCACAAAATAGAAGAATTCATAGTAACAAACCCATGCAAAAAAAAAAAAAACCCCACACATGAGTAAATTCTTTTTTCAACAACACCTTATCGAAAATGAAATAATATAGCCAAAGTTAGAGACCAACAATCAACAATTCCTTATGGAAAACAACATAAACTGTATAACATTAACTATTTTATTGTGTTGTAACCATCACCACAAAAGAATAGATACACATGTTTCAATTGATAATTGTAGTTTTCCTGTTCGAGAGCAGCATTGTGCATTTATTCTATCTATGTATGTGTGCTTGAAAATAAGTTATGCAACTGTAGTAGTAACAAAGATAGACATATGCAACATAACTTTATGAACTCACATGTAGTAGCAATATACTCTACACTCAGCCAACACAAGAAGATTAAAACCACATAAATCAAATGATATGTTTATCTAAAGTAAGTTGCACACAACATACATATATGTCTACATTTAAACTTGTTGTTGCATATCTATTGCTTGGATATACACACACATGAAAAAAAAATCTATAAATATATGTTTATCTAAAGTAAGCTACACACAACATACATAAGTTTAAATGTAATTACATGTATCAACAAATATAAATGTAGATATATATGCATGTTGTGTGCATCTTCATTTAGATACATATATATGTGCACATTTTATTTTTGTTTTATGTGTATTTCGATGCAATAGACCATTTTCTCTTTTGGTGAGAACCTATGATGCTCCATGATTCAATATGGTTGGGTGGATAGCATGCCTTTTTTGACTGTGTTTCATTTTATTTTCCCTATGTTTCTATTTATGTATGTGTGCTTGAAAATAAGTTATGCAACTGTAGCAATATCAAAGATAGACATATGCAACATAACTTTATGAACTCACATGTAGCAACAATATAGTATGCACTCAGCCAACACAAGAAGATTAAAACCATATAAATCAAATGATATGTTTATCTAAAGTAAGTTGCACACAACATACATATATGTCTACATTTAAACTTGTTGTTGCATATCTATTACTTGGATATACACATACAGGGAAAAAAAAAATGCAAATATATGTTTATCTAAAGTAAGATGCACACAACATACATAAGTTTAAATGTAATTACATGTATCAAAAAATATAGATGTGGATATATATGTGTGTTGTGTGCATCTTCGTTTAGATACATATATATGTGCATATTTTCTTTTTGTTGTATGTGTATTTTGATGCAATAGACCATTTTCTCTTTTGGTAAGAGCCTATGATGCTCCATGATTCAATATGGTTGGGTGGATAGCATGCCTTGTTTTGTTGTGTTTCATTTTATTTCCCCTATGTGTAGATATGTATGTATATCATAGTAGATCTAAACAACATTGATACATATTGATCCTTATGTCTATTCTTTTGGGACATTCTTGGAATGATAAACTGTATTTTAAGTGTTATATGGAACATTGATGTCACCATTGATTGCAGTGATGGACAATGCCTTGTTTAGTTTTGTTTCATTTTATTTCCCCTATGTACAGATATGTATGTATGCCATAGTTGATGCAAACAACATTGATACATACTGATCCCTATGTTTATTCTTTTGGGACATTCTTGGAATGATAAGCTATCTTTTAAGTGTTATATAGAACATTGATGCTACCATTGATCGTAGTGATGGACAATGTATGTTCTTGGTTGGTTGTGTGATCTCCTAAAATGTTATGTCATAATGTGAGATGCTAAACAACTAATGATGCAATAAAAATAAATAAAACAAAAGAGGACACCTCAATGATTAGCCTAAGGAATTGATAAGATGAAAGCAAGATGAAATAGATTGAGCTTGATTATACCTTCATGCTGCTTCTTCCTTGGTTGGCCCTTGATCTTTGGATTTCTTATGTGCTTTTTGGATGGCTATGGAGTTAAATGGATGCAAGATGCAAAATGGATTGATGAAAAATGCTATGGAGAAGTTAAAATGCTGCAAATGACAAATTGACAAGAGTTTGGTAGCAAAAGACTTGATCCCCAAAATAAGAGAAATGAGGGGGTATTTATAGGATAATTTGAATTCTCTAGAGAATTCAACAGTTGAGATTGATCCAACAAAGCCAAGATGAAGGGCTATGGTGAGTTGAGGACTCACAAGCCCTCACATCTTGACATGTGGAATGTGAGATGGCCTAGGGTGGGATGATGTGGAAATGAGGTGGAAGAGAAGTACATGATGTTGATGAAGGACAAGTACCTTGTAGGTACCTTGGGGGATGAGAAGATTTCTTCAAAAAGGAACTTCTTGTCCCCAAATGAGAAGGAAAGAGATATTTCAAGAATTTTAGAATTCCTCAAAAATCTCCATGGGAAAAGGGGAAGTGGTTGGAGAAATAAATGTGAATTAAAAATTCACATGCTTAGGAGAGTCTATTGGATAAGAGAGGGTTTCCAAAAAGCTAGGGATTTGTCACATGTGGGGGATGTGACAAGTCAAAGGTTCTAGAAGTCCTTGGCACATGTAAAGTGACAAGTCAATTCTTCTAGAACTTGCATGGGGATAGGGTAGACCTTGGAAAGATAAAAGTGAATTAAAAATTCACATGGGGAAGAGGGGAGCCTTGGATGAATAAATTTGAATTAAAAATTCACATGGGAAAGAGAGTCAAGGTCAAGAAAGACAAGTGGAAAGGTTGACCAAAAGAGGTATGCCAAATGTGGCTAATGACTTTGATTAAGGTTGTGCAAACACATGATTATGATAATTAATGAGAGATTAGAAGCAAGTGGGAAATTATGGAGGATGTGACACTAACCTTGATTAAGTGGTGCACATCCTAATCATAAATTAATTAATTTAATCCAGATTAAAAAATAATTATGGAGAATGTGACGAGGAGAGAGAAAAAAAGAGATTAAAAATTGGTTTTAATCCAAATAGGTCAAATGAATAAATTAAATAAATTGTCTTATTTATTTAATTTAGAGAAGAAAAGGTGTAAGGTAAAGTATTTAATTATTCAATTACATACTTTAGGAACCTTAGGAAAAAAAGAAAATAATGATTAAATAAATTATTTAATCAATATTAATGACATGGATGGATAGAGTAGATGATTTTGATCATATGGAAGTGATCAAATTTAGATGTTTACATTTTTTCCCTCTTCGAAGTACCGTTAGAATAATCGTGCTTCGAAGAAAAGAAAATGTAGATGACTCTATAGAGGAAGTAACTAGAAAATGATGCTCCAGCATGGAGAGGAAGACTTGAGCTGTCCAATTAGCAAGGGAAATGGATGAAGATGCCTCAATTCTACAAGGGAATGACTATGGCAAGGAAAATGGATAAATGTGAAGGGTATGCCCCCTCAAGAGGATGACGGGGGAGAAATAGGGGTCCCAAACAACTTCTCTATAGGAAGAAATAGATGGTATAGTTGGAAAGAGCACAAGAAATTAGGCAAGTTTGCTTTTTGAACGAAGTCAATTGGACAAACGGGGTGCAAATGGCGGCCCCGAGAAGAGAATAGATTAATCAGAGGAAAAAAAAGTAAATAAGGGGTAAAAAATACCCCTGAAAAAGGGTGGGAAAAAGAAATATAAGGTATTTTTTAAAAATTACCTCACCTCATTTGCACTGTAGCAGTTGAGAGAAGTGGATGTCGTAAGATAATGAAATCGAGATCATCCACCGGGTGGACAAGGTCCGACGATCGTATAGTAAGTAGGGTGGGCCCCACCAGGTTAGCGTCAAAATACTATATGCATTATTTTCATAATTTTAACGCATTTGAAATTTTTTTATGAAAAATGTAAAAAATGGGTTTTGTGGGCAGGTTAGGGAAGAAAAATGGGTAATCAAGAAAATAGGAAAATGTGGGTTGGAAAAATGAGGGAGGGGGAAAGGTGATTCACACGTAGAAGGGCGAATATGCCCTCTAGCGGGTGGGTCCGCCCTCAGGGTTGGGTGAGTTCGCCCCGTTGTTGGGCGGACAGTCCCGTCAAGGCGACGCTGCCCCAGCGCAGCCAACGGTGGCCTTGAAGTGGCCAGCGGTGGCGACGTCGCCTCGGCTTAGTGCGGGTCCGCCCTGGCTCGGGGCGGGTCTGCCCCGCGACCAAGGTCAGGTCTGCCCCACAGCCAAGGGTGGGTCTGCCCTGCGACCAAGGGCAGGTCTACCCCGGCTCGGGGTGGGTCTGCCCCAGCTCAAGGTGGGTCCACCCCGTGGCCATGGGCGGGTCCGCACTGTAGCCGGGGGCAGATCCGCCCCGGCCCGGGAGAGTGGGGAGGGAGAAGGCGAGGGTGAGAAAGAGATTATAAGAGAGAGAGAGAGGAAGAGAGAGAAAGTCTTGGGGCTAGAAAATAGATTGATAATGTGGATGTGATGATTGCAGGATTTCAGTCGATTACGGACCCATGAGCGAAGGCCAGAGGCACTGGCGACAACGATAGAGGCTGTGAGTGGGGCAGACCACACAGCATTGGAGCAGGTGGGGTTACTATACCTAGTGCAGTTTCCGGAGATGAGAGCGCATCGAGTGATGCTGACAACCCTGATAGAGAGATGGAGCTCGGCGACATCGAATTTCCATCTTCCGACAAGGGAGATGATGGTGACATTAGAAGATGTGTGGCGGATTTTGAGGTTGCTGATAGTAGGTTGGTTAGTGAGCGAGGTGGTGTCGAAAGGAGCACAGTTAGATGAGACTGTTCTGGTACTATTTGGGCGAGATGATTTGTCGATATAGAGAGGTCAGATAGATGTAGATAGATGCCTAGCCTTGGGGTTGCCAGCATTACCACTATTTTTGTGCTGTCTGATTAGTGGAATACTAATGTCGGATCAGAGTGGGCAATTCTATAGCTTACGGTATATGGAGGTGATTCGACATATTGTTGAGTGGCGGGAGGGATAGTTTTCTTGGGGGTCATGTGTATTGGCCCAGTTATACTAACATATGCATGCGATTTGCTATCAGGGGATGCAGAGTGTGATGCACATGACGTTATTATAGGTGTGGGTGTGGGAGCATATCGCAGTGACAAGACCCATAGGTGTGAGGAGAGGAGAGTTGGATGATAGAGAGCCGGTGGCTTGGGAGTTCAAGGTAGCCAAGGGATGTGTCCTATGGTATGAGACGTGGGGAGAGATGGATCAGTGGAGGAGAGCATTTGATGAGATATAGGAGGAGGAAATAGTATGGTGGCCATAAATGTATAAATGGTTTAGGGGATGGAGGGCCGAGGAGGAGAGACATCGAGGTTTCTTTAGATGCAGATGTTTCCTGATTGGGAGTTAGGGACACATAGTGGAGGCGCATCATTCGGACAAAGTGGAGAGGTAGTTTGGACTCATGTAGGATATTCCAGAAGGACCGACTATGTTTCATTGGCTTACCAGAGAGGTACCATGGGGAGCGAGGTTGTCAGCGAGGGAAGCGAGGGAGGCATGGGTGATGGTAGGTGGGGTGCCCTATCCAGGGAGGGGGGTGGGTCTAGAGGATGCAAGAGTTACAGATCGATACTCTCAGTGGTTTCACAACCACCAGTGGGAGAGGGTCACACTGGAGGAGCTAATCGTGGGAGTCATGGAGTGGGGGCCAGAGGATGAGCAGGAGGAGGGGGGACAAGAGGATGCAAGACATCAGAGTGGCAGGGCGGATGAGGGTGGTGTTGGAGATCAGCCAAAGAGGAGGAGGAAGGTTAGGAGGAGGCATCCTCAGAGGAGGGCCAGGAGAGATGTGGGGGAGGAGATGGAGGCAAGAGGGCTAGGTGATGGGGGGAGGAGATGGAGGCAGGAGGGCTAGGTGATCAAGGAGGGTTAGAGGCAGAGATGGCGAGATGAGGGAGTGAGCCAGAGGTAGAGATGTTAGCGGTGGTGGAGGGGATGGCTACTTAGACAAGGATTGGTGGGAGAGTATAGCGGAGGTGAGTGCAAGTGAGAGCCGAGAAGGAGGAGGTGAGGGCTATAGATCCACAGGAGGGAGTCTAGGAGGTGAGGGCCATAGACCCGCAGGAGGGAGCACAAGAGGAGGTAGAGGGGGAGGGGAAGGTTGGAGGTTAGTCGAGGAGGTTGATGAGGGTGGGGAGGAGAGGACAGCGGTAGAGGATCCGAGTGAAGCTTGTTCGGGAGGAGGTAGAGGTTGAGGCGATGGACATGGATGTGCAGGTGGTGGAGCCATTAGCAGTAGTACTGATGGCTCCAGTGGACGATCCAGTGGTGTTACTAAGATGGGCCTAGGTGAGGATATGGGTGTTAGAGGAGGAGTTGAGGAGGGTAGAGGTAGAGGTGCAGAGGTTGGAGGAGTTAGAGCTAATAGAGTTTGAGTGTGTTTTGGGTCGTCTGATGATAGATATACAGGCGATGAAGAGGGAGAGAGAGGAGATACAAGCAGAGATGGAGAGAGTACAGGGTGAGCTGGCTCATGTGACTTGGGATTGAGACAAATTAGAGGCAGCGATGATAGTGGCTCAGATGTGGGGCCAGCTGAAGCCAGTAGGGGGAGGGGATCATCTTTTAGTGGAGTGTTTCCAGTGAGCCAAGAGGGAGATGGAGACACTGAGAGGATAGGTGGCAAGACTACAGGGAGAGTGGGCAAACCTTTTGGAGAGGATATCTACCATAGAGACATCCTTAGAGGATATGAGAGCGAAGGCTAAGGCTGCAAAGGCTGGGTTAGAGATAGTGCAGAGAGAGAGAGTGCATAGGGATAGGTGCAAGTGCTATAGGGGGAGAGGGATGATGTGCTGAGACAAGTCTAGATTCTGTAGTTTCAGAGAGATGCAGTAGTGGGCCAGGGAGAGAATGCAGAGAGGGATATAGCACAGAGTCAGGCACAAAGAGTGTAGGGTGATGGGACAAAGTTAGCCATATAGGGTTTGTAGGCAGAGCTACAGGTTGTATGGGCAGAGAGGGAGAGGATCATAGAGTAGGTATGACTGTTGACAACGGAACAGGAGGCATGGGAGTAGGAGCGACAAGCCATCAACAGAGAGCAGGATAGATACAGGTATGAGCGGAATGCCGCTAGGTTCCAGGCTGGACAGCGTGATGAGTATATGCATGAGGTAGGCTATTGGAGATGCGCATATGTGCAGGTAGTGCTAGATCCGACACAATGGATAGCATGATATGTTAGGAAAGTACCACAGATGTCGATATCGTCCCAGTCATTAGGGACACGTACCAGAGGGTATAGTGATTTTCAGCCGACACCTTCACAATTTGGGACTCCAGCTCATGTGTCTCAGGGGACTCTAACATACAAGGGATCAGTGCCTGAGTCTCCTCAGAGGTCAAGTGTGGGCAGCTCAGGGCAGGCAGAGGACAGGTGATAGAATAAAAATGCTTTGACAGATACTGGATGGAGGTGTAGAATATATTATGAGATTATGCTTCTTATTTGAGGATGGGATGTATGTGATTATGATGTGACTATATTTGGGATATGAGATGATCATTATATTATTTTGAGGATGATATGTGATGGTTCCCATTGATATTATGCCTAACATTTTTTTGACAGACGATTTATGTTATGTAGATGGTTATATATTTATGTTTTTTATGACAGATGATGTATGTTATGCACATGTATATGATGAGTTGTGTTGATATGGATGCTATGACAATGTATGATGTTAATGATTTATTTATGTGTTTGGATGATGTGATTATGAATGATGTTAATGATTAATGAATGGTAATGCAATTGTATGTGTGATGTAATTAGTATGGGCCTAACAATGATGCATAGATGGGTATGAAAATATATGGAAATGTATGGATGAATGAACCTAATGAATTGATGCAATATGGATAAATGAACCTAATGAATTGATGTAAATGGATAAATGAACCTAATGAATTGATGCAAATGGATAAATGATGAACCTAAATGAATTGATGCAAATGGATAAATGAACCTAATGAATTGATGTAAATGGATAAATGAACCTAATGAATTGATGCAAATGGATGAATGATGAACCTAAATGAATTGATGAAAATGGATAAGTGAACCTAATAAATTGATGTAAATTGATAAATGAACCTAATGAATTGATGCAAATGGATAAATGATGGACCTAAAAGAATTGATGTAAATGGATAAATGATGAACCTAAATGAATTGATGCAAATGGATAAATGAACCTAATGAATTGATGCAAATGGATAAATGATGAACTGGCACACTCAATGTAATGTGGACATAAGTATCAATGGGTAGGTGATAGGCATAGGGTGTGTGGGACACGGTACCTACTAAGAACCATAGGGATCTTGAGAAGGAAAGTAAGAAGGAGAGAGTTTGCACAACCAAAATCAAGAGTCATAGATGTAGGAGCAAGATTGGATGAAGGGGGAATATGCAATGAGATAAAATGCAACATGAATGCAATTTGCCATCCTTTAGAACACTGGTTTTTGCTATAGCATAAGACATCGGGCTTCAGGGTATGTAGGCCAAGACAGACTAATGTCTAATGCATAAAACAAACACAAGAAACAAGAAGGCTATCCCAATACCCCAAAGTCACGATGAATTTGGTCGGGCCAGGTATTGGAATAACCACAAGAACAAAGGGATGCCCCCACATAATGGAGGATCCGAGAGGAATCCTTGTGGGTACTATGTGGAGCACCCCAGTAGATAGCAACGATAAAATAGTCAAGAGATGTCCCTATGTTGACTAGGCAAAACACACCATAATATGATGGATCATGGCAATCTTGACTAGTTAAAAGAGGGAGCTCAAATAATAAACAAAAGCCAAAAGTACCAAAAGATCACGATAAATTACAAGCATCCTTTGCCATAAGATCCCAAGGATGGATGGGGTTGATGTGGTCTATTAGGAAGGATGCATCCTATTAAGACCAATGATGGATACTAAGCTAAAGTGACCTAGATGATGCAGGATAATTGCCATTGGGTAGATTTCTTGATATGAGAAGATCTTGTTTGTGAAGAATCAACAAGGATAGGGACATACTTGAAAAAAAGACAAAAAGAGGACAAGACACAACCTAAAGACCTAGGGGCTTGGGGGTTGATCAAAGATCAGCCTTTCCTATGTGAAAGCACGGAGTCCTCGTAGTTCAGAAAAAGACCATGGTAAAAGAGCGGAAAGTGGACTGATGGAAATTGATGGATGACCAAGACAAACACAAGCCCTGGGGGAAGATCAAAAGATCAACCTTTCCTACATGAAAGTGCAAGGGCAATGTATTTCGGACATGACAAAAGACTAAGGATGGAAAAGATCGAAAATTGGATTATGAGGACAGATGATGAAGGACAAAATGCCTCGGGGGCCGATCCAAAGATTAGCCTTGCCTATGTGCAAGCATAGAGGCGTCGTAGTTCAAGAGAAGACATGATGAGACCTAGATGGAGACAAACACGAGTAGTGAACCTAGATGGAGACGGACACGATAATGAGATGACACAAGATCAAATTAGGATAACAAGCTCAAGATGTTGGATAGTGGATGATGGTCATCTAATGCTCAACAAGAATATACCAAGCAATGAGGTGATGCAAGCAGATGGGAGGATATGGGGATTGAGGAATCAGAGGATAAGCCATAAAGTAACCAGGACACGAGGTAGATAATGATTAATACCTATACAAGAGGTGCCTACTGCTAGGTTTTCACCAATCGTACGTATCCAAGGCGCCACGTAGGGGTGGTTTTGACCATAGGATGAATTATTTCTCTTGACTACTTTTTTATTTTTCTAATTTTTTGAATTTTACTAGGAAGGATACCCCAGCTGACCTAAATATACCAAGGGACAAGGTGATGCAAGTGGATGGGAGGATATGGGGATGGAGGAATCAACGGATAAGCCATAAAGAAACCAGGACATGAGGTAGATAATGATCTCAAGCCCTATACGAGAGGTGCCTTTTGCCAGGTTTTCACCAATCGCACGTATCCAAGGTGTCATGAAGGAGTGGTTTTCACCATAGGATGAATTATTTCTCTTTACTATTTTTGGATTTTTATGATTTTTTTATTTTTTTTTATTTTTTTTTGATTTTTTTGATTTTTTGACCTTTACCAGGAAGGATACCCCAACTAACCTAAGTATAGAACATCTTCAGATGCATGATGTTGATGGGTTTTTCCAAGGGCTCCCCTTCAGGGGTGGAGAGCTTGTAGGTGCCATAACCATACTTTGTGGTGATGACGTAAGGGCCCAACCAATTTGCTTCAAACTTTCCCTTTTTCTCTCACTCTTGCTGATTCCGCTGATTCTCTTTAAGGACCAAGTCACCAACATTGAATTGGTGAGGGCAGACTTTCTTATTGTAGATTTTTTTTGAGTCGGTGCTGATAGGCTTGTAGATAGTTATAAGCCTTGACCCATTTTTCATCTAGCAATGCCAATTGTGCCAGGCATGCCACGTGGGTGTCTTCATCAGTGATGAGATTCTTGAGGGATATTCAAAGTGAAGGGATTCCAAATTCGATTAGCAAGATGGCTTCAACACCATAGACAAGAGACTATGGAGTAGCACCGTTGGGGGTGCGGATGGACGTACGGTAGGCCCAAAGAGAAGGATGGATATGGAGGTGCCAATCTCGGCCAATGTTATTAACCATCTTCTTAATGATTTTGATCAATGTTTTGTTTGTCGCCTCTTCCTGTCCATTACCCTGGGGGTAATAGGGGGTGGAACAACGATGTTGGATATGATACGTGTCACAAAGGAGCTTCATACAATTATTCTTGAATGGCTTTCCATTGTTGGTGATGATGGCAGAGGGGATATCATACCTGCAGAGGATATGGTAGAGGATGAACTTAGAGATCTGAACTCCAGTGATTTGAGTGAGTGGTATGGCTTCCACCCACTTGGTGAAGTATTCAGTAGTTGTGATGATAAAAGTGTTACCATCAGAGGATGGAGGGTAGATCTTTCCAATCAAGTCAAAAACCCATTGTGAAAATGGCCAGGGTGTCATGATAGGTTGTATCTCTTGTGCCGGAGCGTGAATCAAATCTGCATGTTGTTGACATGGAAGACACTTTTTGACATATTCACAAGCATCATGTTCCATTGTGGGCCAGTAATACCCCGCTCTTAGAATCCGTTTGGCTAGGGTCATACCATTAGAATGGGCCCCATAAATACAACTATGCACTTCTGTTAATGCCATACGGGCTTTGGTTTCTTCTAAACAACGGAGGAGAGTTCCATCATACCCATGTCGATAAAGTGTATCACCAATAATGGTGTAGCGGGCAGTGCGTTGGATGAATGATTTACGTTGTTTTCTTGTGAGATCAGGCGAGAGGGTATTGTCATGAATATAGGTGTAAATTTTGTGGTACCAAGGGGATTCAGGACCTACAATATCACACACCATGTCACTCTCAAGGATATCGTAAGTTGGGATTAGGAGTTGCTCGACTAAGAACTGACAATCTGTGCAGTCTTTGGGCATGTCAAGGAGAGAACCAATGGTAGCCATAGCATCTGCTGCCTTATTTTGAAGTCTCAAGATTTGCTCAAATTGGATGGAGGTGAAATATTTTTTGAAGTCATCCACCATACGTTTGTAAGTAAACAACTTTTCATATTTTGTCAGAAACTCATTGTTGACCTATTTTATAACCAACTAGGAGTCACCAAAAACTTGCAGGTGAGTGATGTGCCATTGGACTACAATTATAAGGCATGTGAGAAGGGCTTCATATTCAACGATGTTGTTGGTGTAGGGAAAAGCCAGTCTGAATTATTTTGGTATGTAATCACCTTGGGGGGTGATAAGAAAGACTCCTGCCCTCGATCCATTATTAGTGTGTGATCCATCAAAGTACAGTGTCCATGTGGTAGCTTGTGATACTGCAAAGACTCCTTCATCTGGAAATTTGACTTCTATGGGGTAGGCATCTACTAACGAAGCACCGACCAACTGATCTACTATTACCTGTCCTTTGATGGCTTTTCGGTCCACATATTCTATATCAAATTCACTGAGAAGCATGATCCATTTAGCCATTCATCTAGTTAGGGATGTCTTGGATAACAGGTACTTGAGGGGGTCCACTTTTGATATCAACTTTATCAGATAGCTAAGCATATAATGACGCAATTTTTGTGTACTAAAGACCACAATGAGACATTCTTTCTCCATTGGTGAGTAATTAAGTTCATAATTGACCAGTGTTTGGCTAATGTAGTAGATTTCTCACTCTTTTGAGGATTCGTCATGTTGTACCAACAATGCCTCTAATGCAACAGAAGTGGCAGAGATGTATAGCAAGAGGGGTTTTCCAGGGATAGGTGGCATCAAGATTGGTGGATGGACCAAGTATTCTTTGATCATATCAAAACCTAACTAACATTGTTGATTCCATTTGAAGGAGGTGTCTTTCTTTACAAGGTGAGTGAATGATTGACATTTATCTGCAAGTTGGGCTATAAACTGATGGATAGATTGTAGCTTTTCTTGAAGGCTCCTTAACTGTTTCAAGTTTCTAGGTGGAGGCATATCCATGATAGCATTTACTTTAGCTGGGTCAGCTTCGATGCCTCTCCGAGAGACTATGAAGCCCAACAATTTCCTTGATGTGACACCAAACACACACTTTTTCAAATTCAACCTTAGCTTGTACTACTCCAAGCGCTCAAAGATCTTTTTCAGGATGGTCAGGTGCTCTTCTCTAGTTCTTGATTTTCCCATCAAGTCATCAACATGATCTTCCAAGATAATGTGAATGAGGTCATAGAATATAACAATCATTGCTCATTGATATGTTGCCTCCGCATTTTTGAGGCCAAAGGGCATGACATTGTAACAAAAGGTACCCCAAGGTGTTGTAAAAGTAGTTTTGTGTTGATCTTCAGGGGCAATTCGAATCTAATTGTAGCCAGAGAAGCCATCCATGAGGGATAACATCTCGTGTCCCATAGTAATCTCGACCAACATGTTGATGTTAGGCAATGAGAAGTCATCTTTTGGACAAGCTTTGTTCAGATCCCAGAAATCTATGCAAATTCTGATGTCTCTGTTAGGTTTAGCAACATGTACTATATTGGAAATCCAATCGAAATAATCAATGGGTTTGATAAAAATAGCATCTAGTAATTTTTCCAATTCTTTTTTAACTAATAGTGCTACCTGCAGATGCATCTTTCAGAGCTTCTGCTTGACAGGTTTGGCATCTGGACAGACATCCAAATGGTGTACAACAAGATTAGGATTTGGGCTATGCATATCAAAATAAGCCCATGCAAAATTGATAACCCCTTCTCGGAGAATTTGGACAATGGTGAGATATTCTTCTTTTGATAAAGATTTGGCTACATAGGTGATCCTTGGAGTTTCTGCTATCCCGAAATTTACCTCTTCCGTTCCTTCAATGAGAATAGAAGACTACTCAAATATTTGTGTTCCCACAAGGGGAAGATGAATGCCCCCATCTTCTAGTGCCGTATTGAGGTTTTCACTGTCAGATACACCCTTTGTTTTTACTTTTTCCCAGTCAAAAAATGCCTCAGTGAGGTTTTCACTTGATGACCTATTTTATTTTTGCTTCTTTTTGATTTTGCGGTTAGGGCATTCATCTTCCCCCAATCCCATGAGATGTACGTAGGTATCCTTCGAGGGAAATGTGTTGATAGGTATGCTACCTTGTAGGTCATGATCTATAAGTTTAGGATGTTTGAGGGATAAGGTTATGGTGCAAACAGACAAGCATTCAAACATGGCAGGGAGGTCAACGTGATTCAAATCATTGTACGTGTGTATGATGGACTCTTCTTCCAGTATGTCTTTGAGGGAACCATCATCAACACTAACATTATTAGAAGTGCTAGAGGATGTTGCAGGGCCCTTCTATTTAGTATCATAACTCAACCCAAATTTCTTGGTCAGGTAGTTGCTTCAATGGGCTGGCATTTTCCTTGTTCGTCTATGCCAAGGCCTCCGCCTTGGTAATGATAGTTTTCAAAAAACTTGGAGGCACGTGGATATACTTCTTGAAAGTATTCTATAAGGGGACATGGTGGCTCAAGCTCCTCTTGATAAACCCATTGACTGATATCTTCTTCCATCTAATCTTGAAGGGATCCCAGATCATTGAATGTTGTCGAACCCATGTTCTTGGAGGTGAGTGTAGGTGTCTTTTCTTCCACTTTTTATACCGACAGAGTTGGTTGTCCATATGTGCGAGGCGAGGGTGGCATGGTTGCCATATTCAGTGTGGTATGCATTTCATATTCACCACATCCCTTATCTATGATCTGGACCTTGGTAACGGTGGAAGCAGGTGTGGATGATGGTGGAGATGAGGTGTTTAGTGTATTGGTGGATGGGTTAGAATCAGATGTCGGGGATTCCCCCATTTCAACTCCTAGGTAGTAATGTGAATGTGGGAAGGAAGCTTCCAAGGCATGAAAATATTCAAAAGTTTGGGGATTAGCTTGTATGGTAACCTCCATTCCTTGAAATGGGAACTTTAAGCATTAATGATAGGTGGATGGGATGACCTGCATAGAATGAATCCATGGATGGTAAAGAAGGATGTTGTATGGAAGTTCAAGGTCTAGAACATGACACATAGTGTACTATACAATAGGGCCCATTTGAATAGGGAGGCAAATAATTCCTTCAGAATCCTGGTCTATGTTATCATATGCTTTGATGGTGATAACTTGACTTCTTAAATCAGCCTGGGTGCATCCAACCTGTTGTATGAATTTTAATGTGCAAAGATTTAGGGCTGAACCATTATCTACCAGTACCCTTTTTACTTTTTGACAATTTATGCCAACCTCGAGATGGAGGGGCGATTGTGGCTTGAATCAAGATGCGGCATGTCCTTTTGGCTAAAGGCTAACTGATAGGTTGATGAGAGATTTCCTACCAATGCTTGGAATTGGGTAGGGTCAATATCATCGGGCACTTGTGTGCTTTGCAAAGCCTTAGTCAAGATGTCTTGATGCACGGGAGATGACTTAAGTAGATCCAAGATGGATATTTGGGTTGTAGTCTTGCCTAGATGGTCTAGGATGTTATATTGTGAATTAATGGATGACCATTGGGTAGATGGAGGAGTTGTGGGGATTGTGATGAGAGTTTTTCAAGTGGTAACAACACATTGTGGATCTTTTCCTTTGACATGTATCATGGATACACATGGATCTACTTGATCTACATATGAGACCACATCTTGTTAATTGTATGGCACATTTTTATAGCTGATGTTATTGGTGTTGTTACCTTGCTTGTTGTTGTTGCTAGATCCAGGATTAGAGTTGGAAGTACTAGGACCTTGAGTGTGGTTAGGAAAAGCATTTTGATATATTTGGAGTTGAGCATTGGACGAAGATGCTTTGTTAGCATCTACATGGATTTCACCTTGATCGATGAGGCCTTGAATGTAGCTTTTTAGGCCTTGACATTTATCTAAGGTATGTCCCTTAATCTTGTGAAATTTACAATATTCATTGTCTTTAAACCAAGCTGGTTTGGGTTTAGACATATCAAGAGGTTTGGTGATAGGATATGTGATGGGATAATTAGCTTGAAGAAGCTTTTTAAACACCACATTAAGGGGTTCTCCCAATTGAGTGAACTGTTGCTTGTTTCCCCCTTGGTTATTTTGGTTGGATTGTTGTCATGATGCCCCTTGAGGGACAAATATGGCATTTTGGACTGACGGTTGTTATTGAGGAGGGTATCTTTGCATGGTGGTAGCCACTTGAACATGTTTGGTGTTAGTGACACCATCATTGCCAACATTTTTATTTCTATTCCAATAACGAGGCTTATCCCCAAAGGACTTCTCTCTATCAAAATTAAAATGTTTGACTTGCCCTTTCGCAACAAGGGCTTGTTCCAAGATGGGGCCCTTCTCCACAAGTGTCGCAAAGGTGGTGATACAATGGAGTTGGAAGTTATGAGCCATATATGGGTAGGAATTTTCAATAAATAGTGTGACCATATCTTTTTCTGATGGTGGGGATTTCATCTTGCTGGCTAAGGCACACCATCTTTGCAAGTAGTTTGCAAAGGTCTCTCCCTCAAATTGTTTTTCTTTCAGGAGATCAAGTGTGTCAATATCCTTCTCTAGATTAAAAGAGAAGTGGGAGATAAATTTTTTGAATAATTGTGCAAAGGTTTTGATAGTTCCTTTTTCAAGGCCCATAAACCAGTTAAGGGCAACTCCTTGTAGACTTTTAGGGAAAAGTCAAATAAGATAATTGTCATTATGCACGACCTCTTGGAAATGGGCATAAAATTCTTGAAGTTGGGCTCTAGGGTCCCTGGTTCCTTTGTATTTATCAAATTTTGGTATCTCAAAATGTTTGGGAAAAGGAATCAAGGAGATGGAGGGATCAAAAGGATAAGAACATATGTCCTCGAACTTGAATGTTTGTTTACTTGCTCCAACTTGTAGATCCTTTAATGCTGCTTTTACTTCTTCCAAGTCCTTATTGATGGGAGTCGTGGGAGTCAAAATGGATTGATTGTATGGGTAGTATTGTGGATATGATGAGGATGGCCCTACCGTTGTTGGATCATAGACGGTTTGAGTCGGATAGGAGTGTGTTTGCTGATTATAAGTGGATTGATAGTTGGATGATTGATTTTGATGAGTGGGAGCCACTTGTTGTTGATAGTAAGAAGTGAGGGATGGGTCCTATTGTTGTGTAGCATATTGGTAATATGTGGAGGTTGGACCTCTTTGTTGATGTGATGATGGTTGTTGGTAATAGGAAGTGTAAGGTGCCCCCTCCTGATAAGTTGGTTGTTGTTGAAAGTAAGGAAGATAGGATTGGCATTGTTGTGCAATGGTGGGTTGTTGCGTGGCATATGGGGATGGATTCGATGTTTGTTGGTGGGGATGATGCTGAGGTTGTGAAGGATTGGTGTAAGGTGGCGGTTGGGTATGTGTTTGGTTTTGAGCATTTTGATGAGGATTCATATTGAGATGGGATGGAACAGTGTATGTGCTAGAGGGATTATAGAGGTACTTAGTAAGCGGGTTATGGTGTGTTTGTGTAGGGATATGCACATGTTTTTGTGGAGGTCGTTGTTGTGGTTGTTGTTGATGAGATGGGTGAGATGAGATATGTTGTTTTTGGGGGGCGACCATGAAAGGGTTATATGATGGTGGTTGTGGTTGTGAGATAGACTACACCACTTGATGTGATGGTTGTGTGAGAACGGTAGTGTGTTGCGTATGTTGTGGATGCAAGGGTTGAGATGAAGCTAGAGTGGTAGTAGTATGTTGTGGTGGTGCTGGTAGTGTGGTGGGTTGGTGTGGATTGTTTGGAGGTTGTCAAAATGCAGGAGGTAGCACATTTGTAACTGTAGGTGTGCCCCCAATATTAGAATATGGGGGAGGAAGCGGTGGAGTAGATGGGATGTATGGTGGCATGCCATAGGTATGAGGATCATTAGGATTGGGTGGTGGAATAGTAGATGTTGTGGTCAGAAGATGAGGATATTCTTGGACTTGATGGATGATAGCATTTCCAAATTCGGGGTGGTACTAGTTTTCAGTGGGTGCGCCTTCAGGAACATAGGAACTCTCTGGAACATTTTGTGAGGTTTGTGGATTAACAAATGTGGGAAGGGCATATTGTGATGTATCAAAACCAGATGGTGGTTTGACTCCCTTCATGAGTAAGGTGGAAAGGATCTTATCCCCACATTTGTTTAGGAGACGATCTGTCATTTGGACATTGGCAGGATTATTGAGATATTCGTCAACGGTGACTTCGAGTTGATTGACCATGTTTTCCTTACTGGGTGGTGTGATATTCTGGATGTCAGTGTTTGATTGAGATGAGACGCCATTATGGGGATCATGTGGAATGTTATTAGGATCTTGAGGGACATTTGGTTGGGAACCTTGAGTTTGTTGGTTTGCCATTTTATTTTTTGTTTGTGAACGGGTCTGAATGGGCATGAATGTGCAAAACAACTAAGTGATTTTAAGATGCAACTTCCAAGGATGATCTAGGTGATGATTTGGATTGATTGATTCTGATTGGATGATGTATCAATTCATTTGATGATTGGATAAGGATTGGATTTGATTAGATGATTTTGATTGGATGATGTTGGATTGGATTGTTTGGATCAATTGGATTGATGATGATTTGGATTGGATGATGTATTAATTGATGATGTATCAATTAATTTGATGATTGGATAAGGATTGGATTGTTTGGATCAATTGGATAAGATTGCTTTGGATTGGATGATGGATCAATTGATGATTGGATAAGGATTGGATTTGATTGGATGATTGGATAAGGATTGGATTGTTTGGATCAATTGGATAAGATTGCTTTGGCTTGGATGATGGATTAATTGATGATGTATCAATTAATTTGATGATTGGATAAGGATTGGTTGATGGATCAATTGATGATGTATCAATTTGATGATTTGGATAAGGATTGGATTTGATGGAAAGGGTCCTAAACTCAATTCGAAAATCACCCTAAGTGACCTATAATGTTGGTTGATCGGATTGAGCTAGCTAAATCAATGATCACGGTGCCGAATCTGCCTTAAGATAGAAGGGGATTGATTTGGGCTGATGATGTTGCCTTACAACACAAATCCACCTCAAGACAGAAGTGGATTGATTAGGTTGAAGACAATGATTGATATGTAGGATGATGATCAAACTTAACGCCTTGGTCAATTCGGGAGATAACTCCTAAAATAAGGTTTAAGGGATTTTGTGTTGGGAGATGATGATGAATGTAAATGAAAGGTGTCTTGATGGAAATGTTTAGGTCACATGGTAAGATGGTAGAATGGGTTTCCCAAATTATGAAATGATCAATGTGAATGTGGTACATGGTCATTTAGAAAGGTTAAATGGAGGCTTGGAATGGTCAAATGGATGTTTGGATTGGTCAAATGAGTGTTTAGGATGATCAAATGGTCAAACAGAGACTTGGGGTGATTAAACAGAGGTTTGGAATGGTCAAATGGATGAAAATGTCCATTCAAGAGGGCGTATCCACCCTTCTGCAGTCAAACAGTGGATCAAGAGGGCGTATCTGCACTTCTGCAGTGAAAAATGCTAAAACAAGGGGGGAAATCCGCCCCTCTGCAGTGGAAAATGTCGGAACAGGGGGGAAAGTTCGCCCCTCTGCAGTGGAAAATGTCAGAACAAGGGGGCAAGTTCGCCCCTCTACAGAAAAAAAGTGACTTGGTTTGGCTAAGAGATTATGGCAAAGACTTGAAATGACTCAATGAGGCTGACTCATCAAAATTTACTCTTTTTCATAGAAAGACACTTTGAACAAGCACAATCCTATGATTAGTGTTAAGGGGTATGGCTGGAAAAGGTATTACTCTAGGATGCACAAGGTTTCTAGGGAGTCCTCGATATACGCTCGGTACGTGAGGCACAACCGTGAACACCAGTCTGTCACAAGCATGAGTCGGGAACCCCAATGAGATACTGAAAGACTCAGACCAACTCTTCACGTCTACTAGGTATCACCCTAGCTTCAACGTTCCACCAATTATGATGCAACTAAATTGGGGTACAACTTTGATTGTCCCCCTTTTGTATACCCCGGCGGTACACGTGGTTGAGATCATCTCTTGGGGTGATGAAATCCCCAAGTAGGTCCCACTAAGAAGAAGACATTAATTGTTTCCAACTATCCCCCAAGTCCGCATAAAGTGCAAGGGGAAGATGAAAACAAACTAATGCCCCCTTAAGGTAACACAAAAAAAAATAGACACAACAAACAACAAGTATTCCTTCCCCCTAATTATACTAAGTGCATAGATAAACAGTAAGGAAAACTTTAAAATTTGAATAAAATAAAGGCCTTGCAAGTAAATGTTAGCTATTTTATCTTTTGGCCTTTGTGAATTTTAGAAAAAATACTATAAAGTATCAGCAAGAAATCTAACTTCACCCACCAACAAACAGGGTTAGAGGGTTAGAACTCCAAATAGAAAAAAATAGAGGCAAAAATGAAGCTAAAATGCAACCTTTTTTACCTTCCCAAACGTGTTGTTTAGGGAAAATCCGCCCCTCTGCAAAAAATAGTCAGAAAACATTTAATGGGGTGGGAAAATCCGCCCCTCTATAGAAAAAATTAGAAAAACGCTGAACCGGGTGGGCAAATCCGCCCCTATGTAGAAAAAGTCACAAAAACGCTGAACCAGGTGGGCAAATTTGCCCCTCTGCAGAAAAAGTCAGAAAAATGCTGAACCGGGTGGGCAAATCCGCCCATCTGCAGAAAAAGTTAGAAAAACGCTGAATCGGGTGGGCAAATATGCCCCTCTGCAAAAAAAGTCAGAAAAATGCTAAACTAGGTGGGCAAATCCGTCCCTCTACAGAAAAAGTCAGAAAAATGCTGAATTGGGTGGGCAAATCCGCTCCTCTGCAGCAGACTAGACAGAAAGTTTGCCCCTCTGTAGTTCCTGAGAGGGAAAGTCTGCCCCTTGACGAGGAAAATCTGCCCCCTTGCGACCTAAACCTGCAAACAACTTAAACAACAACAAACATAAAGCAAAGAGACTCGTTTGTGTGTCCCACCGGACGTGCCAAAAATGTGATCTCCTAAAATGTTATGTCCTAATATGAGATACTAAACAACTAATGATGCAATAAAAATAAATAACACAAAAGAGGATGCCTCAATGATTAGCCTAAGGAATTGATAAGATGAAAGCAAGATGAAATAGATTGAGCTTGATTATACCTTCATGCTACTTCTTCCTTGGTTGGCCCTTGATCTTTGGATGGCTATGGAGTTAAATGGATGCAAGATGAAAAATGGATTGATGAAAAATGCTATGGAGAAGCTAAAATGTTGCAAATGATAATTTGACAAGAGTTTGGTAGCAAAAGACTTGATCCCCAAAATGAGAGAAATGAGGGTATTTATAGGATAATTTGAATTCTCTAGAGAATTCAATGGTTGAGATTGATCCAACAAAGCCAAGATGAAAGACTATGGTGAGTTGAGGACTCACAAGCCCTCACATCTTGACATGTGGAATGTGAGATGGCCTAGGGTGGGATGATGTGGAGATGAGGTGGAAGAGAATTACATGATGTAGATGAAGGACAAGTACCTTGTAGGTACCTTGGGGGATGAGAAGATTTCCTCAAAAAAGACCTTCTTGTCCCCAAATGAGAAGGAAAGAGACATTTCAGGAATTTTAGAATTCCTCAAAAATCTCCATGGGAAAAGGGGAAGTGGTTGGAGAAATAAATGTGAATTAAAAATTCACATGCTTAGGAGAGTCTATTGGATAAGAGAAAGTTTCCAAAAATTTGGGGATTTGTCACATGTGGGTGATGTGACATGTCAAAGGTTTTAGAAGTCCTTGGCACATGTAAAGTGACAAGTCAATTCTTCTAGAACTTGCATGGGGATAGGGTAGACCTTGGAAAGATAAAAGTGAATTAAAAATTCACATGGGGAAGAGGGGAGCCTTGGGTGAATAAATGTGAATTAAAAATTCACATGGGAAAGAGAGTCAAGGCTAAGAAAGACAAGTGGAAAGGTTGACCAAAAGAGGTATGCCAAATGTGGCTGATGACTTTGATTAAGGTTGTGCAAACAC
Source organism: Sequoiadendron giganteum (assembly GCA_007115665.2). Taxonomy (NCBI): domain Eukaryota; kingdom Viridiplantae; phylum Streptophyta; class Pinopsida; order Cupressales; family Cupressaceae; genus Sequoiadendron; species Sequoiadendron giganteum. The sequence continues at coordinate 195,748,054 of CM021103.1, forward strand.
AAGATTATGATAATTAATGAGAGATTAGAGGCAAGTGGGAGATTATGGAGGATGTGACACTGACCTTGATTAAGTGGTGCATATCTGAATCACAGATTAATTAATTAAATCTGGATTAAAAAAAGATTATGGAGAATGTGACAAGGAGAGAGAAAAAGAGGGATTAAAAATTGGTTTTAATCCAAATAGGTCAAATGACTAAATTAAACAAATTGTCTTATTTATTTAATTTAGAGAAGAAAAGGTGTAAGGTAAAGTATTTAATTATTCAATTACATACTTTAGGAACCTTAGGCAGAAAATGAAATAATGATTAAATAAATTATTTAATCAATATTAATGACATGGATGGATAGAGTAGACGATTTTGATCATATGGAAGTGATCAAATTTAGATGTCTACAGTTGTTTTGCAAGAACATAGATTTTTTTGAAAATTCTCTACAAAGGGTTTTCCAAATGTGTCTCTTCCTGCTTGCTTCCTTTCAGCTGCCTTCTTTGTCTAGCCACTGTAAAAAGCCAAAAAAAATGTTTTAGAGGAAAAAACCAGAAAACAAAAGAATTCACAGTAACAAACCCATGCAAAAAAATAAAATGGGTTGCATGATGGATATGAATATTATCTATATATAATAAGGTTTTTTGCATCTAATTTCACATATGTAGATATCTATACGTAGGGAAAATAAAATGAGTGACAAGAAAATACGGCTTTCTCTCCATCCTGCCATAGTTTGGTGAGAGCCTATGATGCTCCATGACCCAATAAGGTTGGGTGGATAGCATGCCTTGTTTTCTTTTGTTTCATTTTATTTTTCTATGTGTAGATATGTATGTATGTAAAAGTAGATGTAAACAACATTCAGACATACTTTTCCATATGTTTATTCTTTTGAGAAAATAGTTGTTATTTGTTTGAGCCTCAATAGGGCATTCTTGGAATGATAAACTATATATTAAGTGTTAAATGAAACATTGTAGCCTATTTTTTATTATTTCTTTTCCCTCATATTTTTAATTTATCTACAAAAAAATAAAGAGATCATGCTATTTTTTGAACATCTTGATGGTTTTCTTTTTATTGGTGTTCTATATTTCTTGTATGTGTTTTGGCTGGGGTTCTTGTCAGCCTTTTTTTCTTTAATTGAACATTCAACCCTCATGTTGTTGTGGCATAGAGCTCGTAGTCAGCCTATAGCATTGAAACTCTCAAAATTTTAAAGAGAAGCCCCAACAATGTTGGTGGACTCTTGTTCTCCCCAGGCCGTTGAACAACCGTCGGTCACCAATCCTGTAAGATTGTTCCTTGTTTCCTTTTTCTTTCTAAGAATTGTAATGGATATTTTCCATGTGCATCTAGAAAACTATGGACATGCTTCATCTGAATTAATAGTCCTTGTAATATATATTCTAACTAATTTATATTTGAGATCTTTATGCTTCCTTTTCCTTTTGGTTTGTTGGCCATTTGGGAGTGGCATATGTGTTAGGAAAAAAGGGTTGCAATTTTGAGATGTGTCAACATTGCTATGTTCTTCCTTGTTTATATTCAGTGAAAAATATAATTTTTTTGCTTCTTGCTCAACCTTTCTCTCCTTTCATATTCATCTACTATATGTAATTTTGAGGTCGTTGAGATCCTATAATCATGTATAATTATCTATATGTCTGCATATCAGATACCAATAATTGATTTGTTATGTGCTACTTCTTTCCCCTACTTTTTCTTCTAGAGTCGTGTCACAACCTTGAGCACCTCATTTCTTTGGCTTAGCTGAGTAAATCTGCCTTGTAGGATCCAAATGTACAACCAACCTTGGTAGGGCATGCAATCTGATCTATTGATGCTGGAGATGTCATCCCATCTCTTGTTCTTTAGCTGATGTCTTTTTAGAAAATAGGTGGTCATTAAAGCTCGGCCGACCTTTACAAAATTTTCCTCTCTGATGGAACCCACATGCAAATAGCGACTTTTCCTGTAAGATACAATGACCTTTTTTTTACAGGGGCATTGAAAATAGGTTCCATCTTGTGCTTGACAAACTATGTGTGTAGGAAGCTGCGCAAATCAAGGTTGGCTATTATTTTGTACTACTTGCGCTTCTTGTTGTATGCTTTCATGTTTGTAGGGACCACCTTTTTTAATATTTGATCTTGGTCTAGTTCTAGGGAGCTTTTTATATTGTCCTTAGATGTCAAAATGTTAGATTTTTAGTTAATCGGAACACCTTGATATATGTTTAAATATCAAGAAGAACAAATGGTGGGCTTGGAGTCACCTTCCCTAGCCAAATGAGCCTCAAAATTTGGGATTCATATATCCCCAACACAACATAGTGCTCCTTCAAATATTAGTCCTGTTAAAAGCCTACATATTTACCAAACCAAATGGACAATAAAAGGTCAGGTGAAAAATAAAAGGGCTATGTACCATTACAATAAACAAGGGCATGAGGGCCAAGTATTCGACTTTGACATTATTGATAGTGAGGGAACAAAAATATGAATCACTTTCTTTAATGACATAGCATAATTGCATTATGCTAGGGTTCAGGTGGGCCACACTTATTGTGTGTCGAAAGGCTCGGTCAAACAAACGGATAAGCAATTTAATAAGTTGAACAACCACATGGAAATTATTTTGGATCAAAAATCGATATTGAAGGGTTGTGATGATGAGATCTTTGTGCCAAACAAAGTATTTAAATTCATCCCAATAAATGAAATTGAAAGATGCAGCAATAACAGTTTGATTGATATTATTGGGGATGTGGTGCATGTAGGAAAGGTATCAACTATTCACAGAAAAGATTCGAAGAACTATGAAACTAAATAATTTGTCATCCTGTTGCATTGACATTAATTTGTGGGGCCCAAATTGGGAAGAAAAGGGTGATGAGTTGGAAAGGTTGTGCATTCCTGGTTTGGTTGTCATACTTGCTGTTAGAAATGGTCATGTTGGATATTTCAATGGATCTGTTGTGAATACATCCATAGGGATTGTTCTATACATAAATCCAGACATCCCGGAAGCACAGGCCTTGATACAATGAGGACATGTTGAGCCACCTGCCATTGATCCCTCCTAGATAGTGCCTTGAAAGGTTTATTTGGCCAATGGTAGAGTCACTATTGGATATATCTTGGACCATTGTCTTGCCTTTCCATAAACTTTGCAGGCTATTGTCAAGGCAACATTGAAATATATTAAAATTGATGCATTTTGTTATGTTGCATGTCCCTTGCAGGCCAATGGTAGACAATGCAAGAAAAAGTGTGAAGATCCTACCAATAATATGTGGTACTAACCTAAATTCCAGACAATCGTGCCTGATTGTGACTTCTGATATTTGTTGTAGCTAAAGATGGAAGACCACACGGGTGAGATTTGGGCTACTTCTTTTGATGAGGTTGTAACAAGATTATTAAAAATGTCAGCAAAAGAGCTTTATATGTTGCAATATGAGTCTTCTTCTGCAATGACTACTCAGTTTGTCATCAATGGTGTCATCTACACTTTTTTTTTCACCATTCTCATTAAAACTCAGACCTATAATTTAGAAACAAGGCTTAAAACAACAATAGTCAAAGTTGCAAGAATTAACTTTGAAGCTGAGTGTAAGCTGTTGCTATCAGATTTGTTTACAATATCCTCTACCGGGCAAGAGTCTCTAGAGATAATAGTGGTACTACCCTAAATTCCAAACAACCGTGTCTGATTATGACTTCTGATATTTGTTGCAGTTTGGGTTGACTAGACATCTGTTTCCTTTTCCTTTTTTGGTATACCCATCACATCAAAACACCTTTTCTTTCTGATCTTGTTGCTTTGTTGGTTGTAGAATTGTTTATATATTAAGACAATGCACTATAACTTATAATTATTAACAAAAAACGATACACTTCTTTTGTTTTTTATTGTTTATGTCACTTATAGTTTTGTTTCTCTTTCAGTGTATGTCCCTCATTTTAATTTACGTTGTTTGGTTATAAACTTATGTCGCCCTATTCAACACATGTATCAATATTTGTAGCTATTCTTATATATACTTGTGGAAATGGTTTTATGCATGTATACATCTACATATGCATATACATAAACATATATGCATGCAATTAAATTTTTTGAGTGCATACAACATTTTGATACAAATGTGTGTAGATATATGTGTGTAATGTATTTTTATGCGTATATGCATGCAGATTTGAATGTTTATATGTATGTGTGAGTGTGTATGTGTGTTTATGCATTTTCCACATGTATCTATGAGGTGATGTGTTTATCTATATATAGATATGTCCAATTTTTAATATCAATAGAGTTATTTGCTTCTTGTGTATTTTGATTGCCACATACTTTTATCTCTCCACAATTTTTGTTGGCTATAATGTTCACTCCATTGAATTCATAGTTTTCCACATTTGATCATTGCACATGATTAAAATGAAAAATGTAATAAAATTTTTTTCATCTCATTTCTCTGGTTTTAATCTTCTTGTGTTGGTCGAGTGTAGAATATTCTCATATATGTGCTTTATAATCTTCTCATGCTACTTAAATGTTTTCTTTGCTTCTTTGAAATGTCCATTCATAAATTCATGTTGCATATGGATATCATATGGTTAGCGGCTATAATGTTTGTTCCCTTGAACCCATACTTATTTCAATATCATGCCTATGCTTTTAATCTTCTAATGCTGGTTGAATGTTGAATATATTGGTCCTGCCTCTAGATTCATAAAGTTGGTTTTAATCTTCTTCCATTGGCTCGATGTAGAATATTCTCATATGTGTGCTTTATACTCTTCTAATGCTGCTTAAATGTTCTTTCTACTGTATTGGAATGTCCATTCATAAAGTCATGTTGCATATGGATATCATATGGTTCTCGGCTATAATGTTTATTCCCTTCAACCCATACTTATTTCAATCTCATGACTATGATTTTAATCTTTTAATGTTGGTTGAATGTTGAATATATTGGTCCTGGCTCTCCATTAATTTTAAAGACATGTCACATATGGTTATCTTTGATTTTATTAGAGTCGCATAACTTCATTTTTGTTACCATATTTCCTATGTAACGTTCAATGATGACTGTCCTCTATCGACTGTGAAATACTTTTTTGATTTTTTTTGAGCCCAGGTTATTAAAATCTAGCCTGGCAAAACATACTGTTTCTTGTATTATTATGAGCATTTATAATTTTTATATTGTATGGTAATCTTGTCAAGTAATGCTGATCATTTAAGGCATTTGTACCATGCATATATTATTGCAACCATCACCAATATATGGAACCCATACATGAAACAATGTTGTCATGACAAGCTATGCCAAGTGATGTTTATTTCCTCTGCTCAAGAAACATACATATATATCTACATTTAAACTTATCTATATTTGTTCTCACATGTATTGACAAGTTTAGGTGTGGATATCTATGTATGTTGTTCAAAAAAACACTTGTCACAGTAGTGGCTCATAGTCTTGATAGCGACTGAAGCTACAAAAGAACAGTCAACAATGCCTTATTAAAAATAACATAAACTGTTCAATTGTTTAGGTAAATTTAGAATACTAAATATTATTGTGGCCATCGACACTATATGGAAACTATACATGAAACAATGTTGCCATGCCAACTTGTTCCAAGTGATGTTTATTTCCTTTTCTCTCATGGTTATTTCTCTATTGACAAGTCCACCTACGGATATATATGTGTGTTGTCTACATATAACTTTAGATGCATATATATCTGTATAGATTTTTCTTTGTAAGTGTATATGTGGATTGTTTTATTTCTTTGCAATGACCACCACTACATGGAAATCATAAATGAAATAATATTTTTGAAGCTATTGAACAACAATCAACAATGCGTGGGTATCAACTCATTCCTATGTTTATTATTTTTGAAGGACAATTGTTATTTGTCTGAGCCTCAATAAGGATTTTTTAGAATCACAGGTTGTATATTAAGTGTAAAATGAAACATTGGTCTCACCATTGATCAAAAAAATAATAACTAGAAAGGTGCATCTAACTTCTGATACATATATATCGGTATAGATATTATTTTTCAACTGCATATATATGTATTGCATGTGTTTGATGCATATGTGGGAATCTGTTGCTTGGAAATATATACACACAAAAAGTATGTGTTTCTTTTGTTGTGTTTCATTTTTTTTTTCCTATGTCCAAATATGTATGTATGTGAAATTCGATGTAGACAAGATTCATATATATTCCTCCCCATGTTTATTGTTTTGGGAAGATAGTTGTTATTTGTTTCGTCCTCAAATGGGAATTCTTAGAATAATAGGCTTTATATTAAGCATAATAAGAAAAATTGGTTTCACCATTGATCATAGTGGTGGACAATGTATGTTATTTCTCAGGGGTTTGGTGAGAGCCTATGAGGCTCCATGACCCAATATGGTAGGGTGGATAGTAGGAATTCTTTTATTGTGTTTCATTTTACTTTCCCTATGTGCAGATATGTATGTTTGTGAAATTAGGTCCACGAACAACATCCATCCCTATGTGCAAATATGTATGTATGTGAAATTAGATGCAGACAACATTCATATATACCCCTTCCTATGTTTATTCTTTTCATAAGATAGTTGCTATTTTTTTGTAGGTCTATACTTAAAATTCTCCAGAAAAATTTATTGCTACTTGGCATGGCTTGGCCCTGTGTCCATTCATCCAAAAATTGCTGAAATATTTGACAAAGGAACGGGTACATATGTTTCAATTGACAGTTGTAGTTTTCTTGTTTGAGAGAAACATTGCGCATTTATTCAAATTGCTATTGTTAACTGAAACATGTGGTACCTATTCTTGTGTGAAATAATTGTCTCAACCTTAGGATTTTCAAGCTTTTTTTGTAAAAAAAAAGGAAAAAAAACATCCAAAACATATGTGAAATTAGATGCAGCCAACATTCATATATAGTACTACCTATTATGCATCCAAGGAATAAAACACATATATACATACTTAGAAAACAAAATCTATACTGATATATCTATTACAACCATTGCAGATTGTGGTTTATGTGATTATGGAGGACAACCACACACCACTATCATGTGATTGTGAGAGGAAAAACAATTTGTTGGTTGCATCACATTGTTTATCCCTACAAGCACATGACAATGGTGTATGTTGCTCCATTCAACATGACCATTTTCAATGTTATGGCTAGCTTGGTTTTCATGCTGTACATATCTATATTTTTTTCTTTCTGGTTATTGCTTGTTATATGTGCCCATGTTTGGTGAACAGATACCTAAATATGCATCCAAGTCATGTAATGCCTATATATGTACTTGCAAAACAAAATCTATACTGATATATAGGTGTCTGAAGTTAGATGCACCTTTTTAGTTATTATTTGAACTTTGAGCCTCAAAAAGGAATTGTTAGAATGGTAGGATCTATATTAGGTGTAATAAGGAACAGTGGTTTCACCATTGATCACAGTGGTGGACAATATATGTTCTTGCTCGAGGGTTTGGTGAGAGCACATGAGGCTCCATGACCCAATATTGTAGGGTGGAGAGAAGACCTTCTTTTGGTGTGTTTCATATTATTATGTGTAGGTATGTATTCCTGTGAGATTAGATGCAGATAAAATTTATATGTATGATAGGCTATATATTAAGTGTAATATTAAAAATCAAGATCTCTATATTTATTACTGAGGTAGAAAGTATACCTATTGTCTACATGTAATTCCACATACATACATTTCCACACATTCTTTTTGTGTGTAAATGTATTCGAGCAACAGATCCCTACAAATGCATCCAAGGCATGTAATGCCTATATATGTTCTTGAAAAATAAAATCTACACTGCTACATAGGTATCTCAAGTTAGATGCACCTTTTTAGTTATTATTTCTTTCAGCCTCAAAAAGGAGTTGTTAGAATGATAGGTTGTATGTTAAGTGTAACAAGAAACATTGGTTTCACCATTGATCAAAGTGGTGGACACTGTATGTTCTTGCTCGGGGGTTTGGTGAGAGCCCATGAGGCTCCATGACCCAATATGGTAGGGTGGAGAGTAGGCCCTCTTTTGTTGTGTTTCATTTTATATTTCCTACATGCAAATGTGTATGTTTGTGAGATTAGATGCAGACAACATTCATATGCATGATAGGCTATATATTAATTGTAATATTAAACATTGATTATAGTGCTAGAAAATTTATGTTCTTGCTCAGGGGTTTGCTGAGAGCCCTCAAGGCTCCATGATGTAATATGGTAGGGTGGAGAGCAAGCCTTCTTTTAGCGTGTTTGATTTTATTTTCCCCATGTCCATATATCTATGTATATGAAATTAGATGTAGTCAATGTTTGTATATAGTCTAAAGTTCCTATTATGTATGCAAGGAATGCAATGCATATATATATACTTACGAAACAAAATCTATACCGAAATATAAGTTTCTCAAGTTAGATGCACTTTTTTGCAGTTTTTGTTGGTTGGACATCTATTTTCTTTTCCCTTTTTCCCAATGTCCATCCCATCAAAACAACTTATGTTCTTGATCATGTTGCTTTGCTGCTTATAGAAGTGGTTATACATTGAGACACAATGCTCTATTTTTTAATCTTTGACCAAAAAAGTTTATATGTAGACATGTATGTATGTGAAATTAGTTACAAACAACATTCATATACATCTACATTTAAACTTGTTGATACATATATATATATATATACATCTTTGCAACTTCTATTTTCCTTGCTTCCTGTGCATCACACCCATATGCACATGTGTTTAGAACTTCTCCTCTTGGTTCTTGTTGTCCATCATGCTACTAAACAATTGTGATGTTTTGAGTTGGCTTAATCTCTTTAGCTATACAATTGTTCTTTAAGTTGGTTTTTGCAAGAACTTTATTATTTTCCTAATATTATGGTTGTAGGCTCCTCAACCTTGTTGAAGTTCCAATCCTACATCAAGTGTGGACCAAAAAAAGGCAGAAAAATGCAAAAGAAACCAACTCTATTATGTGCAACATATAGACCAGATCTGTGCAAGTTGTAGGGCCAAATAATTGCAGCAAAGAGCAGTCGTAGTTCATCCTTTCTTGGCCCCGCCTGATCAAGAGGCCACACCTCAATTGTTGTTGAGCTTGTTGGAAATATATGATGGCTTCTATAGTCTCGCATCCTCCATCCGTTGGAAGCTTGCACATAACCTTCCCAATCAAGGTCCCTCGACAATGGGTGGTTGTGGATCTCAACACAACCTTGCTAGGCATGGCTTGCCATCCGCGTCATCAGCCCATCACCATTTTAATAGTATGTTTGGAAATCCTTTTTGCATTGCAATGGAATCCTTCCATCGGCGCATTGATGCTTTGTACGATTTGAAAGTTTGTAGTGTTTGCAAGGAAAGCTACATCAGCATGAAAGTGCGAGCGTCCAAATAGGACATCATTTGTCTGTGTTGTACTTTTCAAAATGGAATCCACCGATTTAGTTCAATGAACAAGATGGACCCAGGACCACAACCTCCTGTCCTTGCAAAGCTGACTCAGTTTGAAGAAATGCTTATAGCTAGAGTTGCTCTAGTTTTGCAAGTGACCCATGCTAGAGGCGGCCAATACAAATATAGTGGCCATACTATAAGCTTCCCTCAAGACATCATGACCATTGCAACTTTGTTGGGCAGGTTGGGTGATCCCACAATACTAGTTTACAATTTTTGGCCAAACTGGACATTGAACTGATTTTTTCTAACTAAATCTTCACTTTCAGGCACCTATAGCAGCTAAACCATGAGGAATTTGAAGATGATGCAAACTAGTGATTTGTGACATTTTGTCTATAGATTCTAAATATATTTTTTTCAAAAATTTTGGAATCAAATTGCACTTCTTTTTCCATCTCCTTCAAAAACTAGTTTTTTTAGTAAACACCATTTTTAAGGAGTGATGATCACCATATACAACATAACTTTTTTTCCATGAAGGATAAAATTCTAATTTTTTCGAATTTAGATTTGTAACTATAATATTTAGCACTTTCGTTTGATTTAATAGTGTTTTATTAAATTTTTTTCCTTAATCAAGTTTCGAAGTCAAACCAATTACAATTCAGACATAGGCGGATTGTATACAACATAATTTATTTTTTATGTATCGAAATTCAATTTTTGTTTTGTTGGATCAAGGATTTCAATATCTAGTGCACTGATATTTTTCAATTCTTTTTTTAATAATCTTCTATTTTTCCACATGTGTAGAACATAGAGCTTGATTTTCGGTACATTCACAAGAAATAAAAAATAAATATAATAATAAAATTAAATTTATTTAAAATTATACTTTTTCGAAAGCTTATAATAAGGACTACATACTTACAAAAAATAAATTTTAAATGAATTCATTTGATCCCCCAAAAGGTAAATCGAAAGTGGTTTTTTATCAACATTTTGATAGGTATAAAGGAGACTCCATTATAGGTATGGTTTAAAACTAGTGGGGTTCTATCCAAGGGGGTTTGATCTAAGGCGGTTTGATCAAACCCTCTTCAATTGGAATCCATCAAATAGAAATTTTTAAGGCTTAAATCATTCTATTTTCTAAAATTATGTGATTGCAGCAAAAATTAGAATCTCCTAGAAATTGTAAACTAGCATTGTGGGATCACCCTACCACGTTGCCTACATGATATTGAACTGGTGATTGTTCGAAGAACTGGAATTTAGGGAATGAACTATGATTGCTATGTTGACAAACATAATGTCATGGTTGCATTGATATACAAAATTGAAAATGATCCATACTATAGTGATGTTGCAATTGATTGTGATGCTTTAAATTTGTTGCCTGCTACAAGTATTGACATCTCAAATATTTTGCACACAATGAAATAAATAGTATGGGACATAGCTAAACCAGTAGCAACTTCGAAAATTATTGTTGATGAGGAAGCTGAGCTAGAGGACTCGTCATCATTTATTCCATTGTTGCCCAAACCTCCCCGAGAATTGCAGGAAAATAGAGACACTTTGTAGATTAAAGACATTAGTCAAGATAATTTTCCTTTGTCTGAGATAAATTCTAACCCTATCAATGAATACAATACATAAGGGTTATTAAGCATGAATTTTGCAATATTGTTCTCCACTAGAATAGCGATGCCCCTATAGTTGAGAAGCATAGTTCTCCACTGGAATAGAGATGCCCCTATAGTTGAGAAGCATACATATCCAATTACATGAATATGCATTGCACTTGATGCCACACTATGATAATAGATCTGGGCGGCATGTCAGATTTAGATATTACCTTTATAATTTAATAATGAGACATCAAAGCCAACAATTAGCTTATGTTTTCATGGAAATAAACTTGGAAGAAAGGATCCCAAAGTTTGTGGTTGCATTGTGACAACTGCTTCAGGATGCACCAAATAGCTAGATAGCAAACCAACTCATTCGCTTTCGTGCATATTTGTGAGGAACACACTCATATTGGGGCAAGTGCCGACAATAGCTCACTGCAATGATCCACCAACTTGGGACACCGACTCTTTTTTCACTTTGAGATCTGGAGAAACAAAATGGTTTGATTTGTAGAAGGTACTTGATCCTGGTGCTCAACCGCATATGCCATACTCCCAAATATGCTTCATGGACAATTTTGTCCAAAACCTGCATATAACAGCCTTGTACATGCACTTGCGGTTTACCATTTTCCCTGACAAGGTTCTTGAGAGGATTTTCCATACAAAGGATTAATGGTATAGACCGTATGAGTGACAACATCATGGATAAGCACATGTACATGGTTTCTTGTGGCTTCCAGGTTCCTCGAATATGGACATGCTTGACTGGTCCAACCCACACAAAGTTCAATAGGAAAAAAGATTCTTTGATCGCTATGTTTCAGCATGGAATACTCATTCCCCAGAACAACTAATATCAAGAGTCCACCACTCTTCTCTAGAGGACCCGTGTTTTCTTGACACTTCACAAATTTCTTGCATGGACCCAATGGTGGATTAGGAACAATTGGTGAACACAGTGTAGAGGCATACCAAATGTACTCAATACACATGCCTTGGGAAAAAAGGCCAGCAATTACAATGTCTCTACAAAGCTCCATGGAATGCATAACCATCATCGACATTGGCAATTGAAAATGAATCAAACAAATCCTATAAACTAGCAAGAAATGATGAGTGTCTTAATATCCACAACCCTGAGATGCTTGCGATCTGGAGAGGAAATGTTGATTGCTAGCTAGTCTTGTCAAGACAAATTGTGCTAAACTACATTTCCAAATATGCATCAAAGTTTGAATTTTTTTTTGAAAGCTATATATTGATATCTTGCAGAGGCTTGCAAATAAAAATTAATTTGGGGATAAAGCGTTGCTTTCCTATCAAAATTTCATGATGAACTTGGTTGCAGATCATGACATTGGTGCACAAGAAACATGCCATATGCTACAAAATTTTCCCCTTGTCATGTCAAGCTGACATTTCCTATCTTTGAACATGAGTAGGCAAATCTTCCACCATTTGAAAATAGCTGACAATGGTGAAGAGCTTGCAAATAGTTATATTCATTGTTACATGCAAAGACCCGCTGAGATGGACACTATATCCCTTATTCAATCTACACAATTGTATACACATTGGAACAATCATAAAGGTCGAGGTTGGCTTTTGTGACCACACCCTGTTGTGATCATTGTTTACCCACTATTCAAGTTTGCCCCTCTTGAGAATTGTGATACCTTTGAATTTTTTTGTTGGTCAGAATTGCTGCTATACATGCCTTTCCAAAATGTTGAAGCAGATATAGGCCTCACCAGAGATAGTATAACATAGAACTGGAGACAATTTCATGTTGCTGGCTATAACCCTTGGCATGTCAATAGAGTTATTGCTCCCCCCACTAGTCAATAAGAAGGTGATAGTGTTACCAAAAACACCTAGTCTCCACCTCCCATAGGTGAATACAAATGGGAATTTATTTCTCGCCTTGGTTCTATAACTAGTGTCTTCTTGGACCAGTTGCAACTATTAGGTATACGAGACTTTGATTTAAATCAAATGTGGGACACACACCATGTTCTTGAGAATCTACATAACGTTTTTGTAGACTTCATCTCAACAAGTAAATTGCATATAGCTGAAGATAGTCTTTTCCCACCTACTGCAACTGCACTTTGTCATCAGCTATCTCCTAAGTAAAAGATTGCTCTAAATATCATTAAACAACACCACCTTGGCCCATCTTCATCATCACCATTACGTATGATTATTCAAGGTATTGCAGGTACAAGAAAATCATTTCTTATAGACAACATCCAGAGAACACTAAATACATCACCAAATCAGAGAATGAATCCTTTGCTTGCTTTGGCGCCAACGAGGGTGGCCGCTTATAATATATGTTCCTCTATAGTGCATGTAGCTCTTCAGATACCAATTAGAGATATGAATCCATTGCAAGGACAACCATTGATCATATTTCAAGAGGACTTCAAACATATTAAGTATATCTTAATTGATGAAATGATATTCTTGGGACCCAAGTTGTTACTCAAAATAGATAGTTGGTTGCGGCAAGCATTTCTTGCTCGACATATGGAGCCATTTGGTGGTGCCTATGTTATAGTTGTGGGTGACCTCACACAATTGCTGCCTATTTTGGATAGGCCTATCTACGCTTCTCGTTCCACAACCTTGGCTCTTTGGCACACTTTTAATGTTGTTGTCACACTCGACATAGTCTTCCACAAACATGGGCAGTCTAATGCACATCAAGAGTTCCGTAGAATCCTTTTGAATATTAGATATTCTCAAGCATCTCATGCTGATTGGAAAACTTATGAATCGAACAAAAACCATGCTTTCAGCTCAACAAAACCAATAGTTTGATACAACTATTCACTTATTCCCAATAAATAGCTCGGTTTCCTTATACAATAGAAAAATGCTTCAATAGTTAAATGTTCCCATCACAAAATTAGTATTGCTAAAACTACTCATCAAAACACACCTTATTATGGCGATGATGACCAACTTCAAGTAGATCTCTTACTTGCAATTGGTGAACAAGTAACATGTTAACAACAAATCTTTGGGTGGTAGCTAGCCTGGTCAATGGATCATTAGGTTTTGTCAAGTCTATCTTATATGCTAGGGGTGCTAAACCACCTCAACTACCACAATATGTTGTTGTGCACTTCCCAAACTACATTGGCCCAACATGGGAACAAGACAACCCAAAAGCCATCCCCATTCCCTCAATCACAAGAGGCAGCCGAACACAACTCCCCTTGACAATGGCTTGGGCAATAACAATACATAAATCTCAAGGATTGACACTAGAGAAATGTACAATAGATATTGGAACTAAAGAAAGACAAGGACTAATATTCATAGCTCTTTCCCATGTAAAATCCATTGCAGGAATACACATAGATCCTCCTTTCTCTTTTGATAGATACTCCAGATTATGTGCCAACAAATATAGTGCACTCTGAATCAAAGAAGAGGATCACCTCCAACAACTGTGTGCATTGCCAACATGATGGAATGTTTGTATTCTTTTTGGTAACTATATCACTTCTCCCTTCCCTCTTCATTTCAATGCATATAGAATTTCCACCATTTCTAATTTCACTTCCTTGTCCTTCCCTCCATAGTGTATTTGCAACCACTCCTACCAAGCTAGCCAGATTTTTTCTTCTATGGTGATTACTAAGAGAAGTTGTTGCTCAATTTTTGCATTACACTTCTCCTCTCCTCCAAGGACAAACCTAAATTCCTTCCTCTTCTTTGGTTGACCATATAACATTTATATTTAATTTTTGTCCGAATTCATTCCTCTTCTTTGGTCAATGATGCCATTGCCAGTGCTCTTGCCTTTGAACCATTTGTCTGTAACTATATCTGATTGAAACCATTTTAGATTGCAAACATTCTCAGTTGTAACTACAGATCTCCACAATGCTAAATAGCTTCACAATCATATGTTTGGCATGGTGTACGAGCTGCAACTACATTCCATTTATATACAAGGTAAGGCTATATGTCCTTTATTCCATCTCTTATTTCACAATTGCATTTCAAAATCTTTGTCATAAATGATACAATTGTATACACTTTTAAAAATGTATAGCACTGATTTCAACTCAACAAAATTCTCAGGTACCAAAACATAATTATATGGGAGTTATAATCGTATACAAACTACATCCCGTTGCATGCACAAGGTATGCCTACATATTATTTATATGATCTCTTCTATTGCAGGTGCATTACATATTATTTGTTATAAATTATATAACTATTTATTCTCCCTAATTTAGATATTGTCTAACAATGACACATGTTCATCGCACTAAACTTCATATTGTCTTTTCATTTTTGCAGAACATACTCAAGACAAACAAATTCAATGATAAGAAGAGTACTATAATAGACATAATGATAATGATCATATCATAAAAAAAGTAGCCTATAACTAGTGATTTCCAATATGGGTTGTTTATATTAATTTATTACATTGACTATGGTTGTTCTCAATTATCATGGAATATTTTTGGGATTTTAAATAACTTCAAAATATTCTCCTGTGCGTAGTTGTATTGAAAAACTCAATTCAAATTTATCTTCCCTCAATGGCTATTGTTTGCGTTAATTTTATCTATTGGCTGTCAATAAACTGCTACCAAATTCTTTAAATTTCCCTTTTATACACTAAAGTATTCTCTTATTTATTTGAACTCTTCTATTGTAGGTGAATTACATATTATTTTTTATAAATTATAGAACTCTTTATATTTCCTAATTTAGATATTGTCTAACAATGACACATGTTCATTGCACTAAACTTTACATTTTCCTTTCATTTTTGTAGAACATACTCAAGACAAAAAAATTCAGTGATAAGAAGAATACTATAATAGAAATAATGATAATGATCATATCATCAAAAAGTAGCCTACAACTAGTGATTGCCAATATGGGTTGTTTATATTCATTTATAACATTGACTATGGTTGTTCTCGATTATCATGGAATATTTTTGGGATTTCAAATAGCTTCAAAATATTCTCCTACGCGTAGTTGTATCGAAAAACTCAATTCAAATTTATCTTCCCTCAATGGCTTTTGTTTGTGTTAATTTTATCTATTGGCTGTCAATAAATTGCTCCCAAATTCTTTAAATTTCCCTTTTATGCACTAATGTATTCTTTCAAAGCACCATTTTTTTTCTTGCATCTTGTTCTATATGGTCATGATAGCAATTGTGCATTCATCTTCAACTCCTATGCTCCCTCCCATATTGTTCTTAGCATCCCCCGAGCTTTAATTCCTTCTATGCATGTACACATCCCTTCCACTTGGACTTCCCCTTCGCCTATCAGCTCATTGTTGCATGTCACTACACACAACTGCTAGTTTATGTATTTTTCCACCTTTTCTCAATCAAATTTATGGTGACCACACAAAATAATGAGTCTACAAAACTCCTTGTTATAATCCTTTAGCATGATTTTTTTTTCTAGCTTAAGTTTTGTAGATTTATATTCTTTCCATACCTCATTCTATCTAACTATGACTCCTTCCACCATTGTGCAACAACACCTTTCACCTCGGTTTGGAGAATATTTATTATTTGAAGATAAATAATGTTTTCATACTCAAAATGCTTTATTTTGGTGATATAGTCAATTGATTATTATAGATTTAGAGTTCTAGAAAAAATTAGTACCTCCATTCTCATGACTTTTCAATCCTTTAAATGGTCATAATAGTCTCTCTTTACTTGAATCCACATGTGTATATTTAGTTTGTGCTTGCTCTTTATTACTTCATATTTGGTAACACTTAGATCTTATCTCTAGATAAATCATTTTCAAAAATATTTATCAAACATATTCAATATTTCTATTTTCATACTCAAAATAATTTATTTTGGTGTTATAGTCAATCAATTATTATAGATTTAGAGTTACTATAAAAGATAAGTACCTCCATTCTCATGACTTCTCGATCCTTGAAATGGCTCATAATAGTCTCCACTTGAATCCACATGTAGATATTTAGTTTGTGGTCGCTCTTGATTACTTCATATTTGGTAACAGTTAGATATTATCACTAGATAAATCATTTTCACCTATATTTCTCAAGAACATCCAATATTTATCACATTATCCTTAGTAATTTCATGACTTCATCCAGTCTCATAGTCATATTGAAAACTCTAGCTTTACCTCAACTAGATACTCTTTTGGGCGGAATTGTTAACTACATGTCAAATAAAAACTATAAATATAAATATAAGTTATATACATGAAATTATAGCATTCAAATGGTCATCAAATCTACAATTCAAACTCATAGGAACTATGCCTACTTTGATATCACTTGGTGTAATTAAATGTTGAATAAACTTAGAAAGACTATTAGATAAATAAAATATTAAAAAAAGTGAAAAATCATACAAAATAAAATAATAATTTCAATGGGAAGATATTGGTTTATTTATATATTGAATACCTTTTATATAGATTTACAATGGGCACAAGGTTAAACAAATTTAACAAATCTTATTCCTACTAAGCATCGTTATTGAAAATGACCAAGATATAATCTTACTAGCTATTGAATACCAAGAGTTGTAACATTGTCTCCCTTATGCCAACCACTTCTCCTTTCATACTAGCTACTTCTCTTAATATTTGATATTGCATGTTCTACATACCTTCTTCCAACTTGTGTATTTTTAGTTTGTTGAATACCACATTAGATTTGAAGTCCCATTTGATTATAAATCTAAATCTATACCCTCTTTCTTAGGATATTGTTATTGCATGTGGGAATACTTGCCTTGACCTCTAGTTTTTGGCTAAATCACGATGCCTCAATTTTTTTTGAAAACGGCTTACCCAAAACATATAAAAATATGACATTTTTTTAATGTAACTTAACCCTACCTAGAAATCAGTTATCTAAGAAAACCCCAAGAAATTGATTTTTTCAAAGCCTTGGTACAAAATCAAATTTAGACTATGGAAGCTTCATTATATACTTGATCAACCCTCCAAAAACTAGATTTTTTTATCAAATTGATTGATATGTAGTTAACAATGTAACCTCCAGAATAATCTTATTTCTTTCCTTCCAAACAGAAATATCACACTTTGATACTAATTATAATGAAATAAGTTACATAATAGGAGAATGCAAGCAAAAATACTTAGAAATATAATATAAATACTTGTAAATTCTTAATAATAATAAGCCGCATTGAGGGAAAAACCCCTAAAATTCATCAATAAGATATATAATTGATAATACGATGATAAATACTACTCACTACCTCCTATATATACCACAGTTATGCCTTAGATGCTAGCTATGTTGATGAAATTACCTATATGAGGCTATATAACTTAATTAAGGGTTACACTAGCCACAAGTAAGCTAGACACATATCCCTATACAATCAATGGGTTAAGGGACTACCACTATTTATCTTCTAAATTACATGATCCTTACATTTATATCATTTGATTCACATGGGTTAGGCGAAACATTACAATATGTGGCCATTTATTTTTCCTCTCTTCAAATTGAATTCATAATGATAAATGTAATCAATTTGAGGTGATAAATTATAAATATATATTTTTTTATTCTTACATGTTTCATATTGTATATAATTTTTTGGGTCACACCAATTCCAACATAGTGGCAACCCTATGCATTATTATTGTATCCTCATCCTGTTACATGGCCTCATGCTTGTATACAGTATGAGGCCCACACCAATTCAAACTCTATGAAAACCATATGTACTTTATGATTTCATCATACTTTGACATGCCTGATTCATGTAGTTCACATGCACACAAAAGTGGGGGTATATATAATTGGGATAAAAATGCATACCCAACCCCTTTTAATCCTTTATTTTACTCCTACATTTCATACTTTTGTAAATATATAATGCATGTTTAATCTATATTATTTTGTGAACAACTTGATCCTAACATTGAGCTCATAAACCAGACATCCTTTTCCAAATCCTAATGGTCTACATCATCCCTCCTTGTAGGGTGTTGATCAATTGCGCACATTGACATATGGCCAAAACCCTTTCACTTTATTAAAATTCCAAATTTCTCACACTCAAGGCCAAGTATTTGATAATTTAATCATTGGGTATTAGATTGTGTACCGAAACACCTTGAGTTATGCATCTAGAATCTCGTGAATTTATAAATAGTCCTAAACCATTAATGATCATAAAATTGTCACATAAAAATATAGATCATCTGCATTTGCATTACATCAACCAAATTTATCATTGCATCAACATTATAGACACTTGTATTAATTTTGTGGCAAAGATTCAATCATTGTACATTGACAAAGGATTTTAACCTATCAACAAAAACATTGTAAATTTTCCCTCTAAACCTATCAAATCTCCAATGTGATTTTTACACCATAGTTCTCTCATATACAACTAAACTCAAAGGTAACGTTTAGGTACCGAAGATCCAACTTACATAGAATAATTCTACATAAAAATAAATTGTACAAAGACTTGATTGTAGATGTAATCTTGTCTTCAAACATACTAAAACTATAATATAAATCTATCAAAATCTAATTACTATAAATAGAACTTGAAGATTTAAATTATTATAGTGAGGGGCATGATAATGAGGGGCACGGCAACAATGGTAGCAAGGGGTTGAGTGTAATGGTATGAGGGTATTAGCGGAAAACCATTAAAGAACTAACATACATTTAAAAAAAAAAAACTCTTTAATAATTAAATAATTTTTAACAAATTAAAATAAAATATTTTTTAAAGTAAAATAAAATAAGTCTTAAATAAATAAAATAACTTTTAAGTAGATAAAAAATAATTTTGAGAATAAAAGTAACCAAAACAATATAAAATAGTTGTAAAGTAAATTAAAATAATTGTTAAGAGTAAATAGATGTATTCAAATATTATTTACTAAAAACAACAGAATTATCAAATTAATGAATGATAAATTTGTCAACAAATAAAAAATCACAATAAAATAAAATAAAATAACTCTACGTAAAAAAAAAACCTTAAATAAATAAAAAATAATGATTTTTAAATAATTGTAAAGTAAAATTAAAAAAAGAACTTTTCAAAAATCAACAATGAATTCTTCTCTTACATTACCATAACCCCTACTTCACAATTTCCAGGAAATATAATAACTGTTCTACGAATATACTCATTCAAAAGAGGAGATTGAACAGACTGGTTTTCTACTTTCTACGAAACCAAAAATAACAAGGACTGATGTGGATGCTTATAGGAAAAATGTGGAATTTTTTAGTAAAATCGCGATCAGGAGTGAAGCACAAGGCACAAACAAATGTAAAACACAAAGAAGCTTCGCTTTTACTCTTTTCTTTCCTTAACGTCAAGTGAAAAGTAGAATTTAGGATCTACAATGGCAGAAACAGACAAGCCCCCGCCGACCCTGAGTGGAAATTGAGAGCAGATGTAAAGATGAACAATTGTAGCGACATAATTTTCTCTTCTTGGAGCGCCGAAGTTGCTGAGTCCCGTGCGATTTAAAGCAATCATACGTATAAATAGGCAGATGATGAGAAAGGCAATACAATGAGAAGTGATGGATTCGAGGATTTTTGAGGCTGCCCATTTGGGAAATATCCATGCCATTCAAGATTTGATAGACGAGAATGCTGACGTTCTGGAGCAGGTCACCTGTTGCAATCGCAATTCAGTTCTACATGTGGCTGCGAGAGCTGGACAGGCAGATTTTGTTTCTGAGATTTTGAGGATCAAACCTCAGATTTTAACCTACGTCAATAATAAGCGGGATACTGCTTTGCACGAAGCTGCAAGAGAAGGGCACTCATCTGTTGTAGAGGTGTTGTTGGATAATGACGGACATATTGCTTACAAGGTTAATCAAGATTATGAAACGGCTCTCTTTGTTGCCTGCAAGGAAGGTTCCATTGATGTGGTTGATCGCTTGCTTCAAATCGATTCCTTGCTTGCCATTGATCTGGAAAAACCAGACGAGCAGACTTCTCTTCATGCTGCATCAACCAGAGGACACGCAGGTAATTCCAACTCTGGCATTCAACTTAAAATTTTACAAGAGCCAATTAGCTATGTTGTTATTTATAATTCGTATGATGTTTCAATGCATAAAAGTAAAGTTTTGTTTTCAGATTAATGATTGATGTGAATCTCAAGCACATCTTCTTTCTATTGAAATTAGCAATATAAAGAGCTCTAGTATATTATAACTTGCAGGGCCTAAATTTGAATGGCTGTATAAGGGTTTTTTTTGGGTAAAGTATAATTAAAATCTTAGGATGATTGTATTAGATGAAAGGAGAGATTTGAAGAAATAGTAAAATTTTGTATGAGATTTTTTAATATGTATATGATCTTTTAGTATTTGAAGGATAATTTTTAATAAATAGTTTGATAGACATGATGAATTATTAAATTTAAGGTCTAATCTAATTAATTTTGATAGGCATGAAGAAATTTATGGTATGAGTATTTTAATTAAGATATGTGTATGATATTGTAAGTCTTTAAGATTTTCTGTTTCCTATTATAATATTTGAAACAATTCTTTTTAAATCTAGTCTGTAGATAAAGTATAATTGCATTTATATTTCTAAGTTATGAAGAAATTGGTTGAAGTGTTTTAATAAACATTTGTTTATTTCTCTTTATTCAAAATAGTTGACGTTTGAATTCTGGATGTTCTTGAATTTTTTCTTCGTAGAAAATATGGACATATGTCTCATTTTTTAATTTATAAAAACAGTCAAATTACATAGATATTGGAATCTCTAATTTTATATAACATATTGTAACAATATAAGATAGCACACATCTAAACTAGAAGTTGTCCCTTGACTAAATAACTATATGCAGAGGGATTCCGCCCATCAAAATCATCTAGATGTTGAATCTGACTTGAATATGCCTCCAAAAATTTGAACTTAATGAATGACTTTTGATGATATATCTCTTTTTAATAATATAAAGAGGTCTAGTTCACTAGATGATTTAAAAGACATGTATATGTTAAAAATAAAATATTATGGATTGTGAAGACATTAGATCTTTAATTTGACAATTGTTTATTAATGGCGTGGTCAGACATAGTAAAGGGGCTAATTAAGGTGAGGCCTGGGCTGGTTGGAAGGGTGGACAAGCAAGGAAGCAGTCCGTTGCATTCAGCTGCATCGCACGGCCATCTGGAAGTAACAAGTGCATTATTAACCGCCGATCCAGAGATTTGCTACATGCTCGACGGCTCTGGCAGGTCAGCTCTGCATATCGCAGCCAAAAAAGGACGGCTCAACATTGTTCATGAAATACTGTCCATCAGGCTTGACTCTGCCGACGTGCTCTCCACAGCCGGCGAAACATTTTTACATTGCGCAGTAGAGGCGAATCAGATCGAAGTCGTCAAGCACGTGGTTGACTTACTTGACACATCCAAGCTTATCAGAACACAAGATAACGAGGGCAATACAATTTTACACATAGCCACGAGGAAAAAACTCGAGCAGGTATGTGAGCAGTGGCCCCAAAGTTAGCCCCAATGTGGACAGAATAGTCCTTTGTCGTTAACTGTTAAATAGAATGAGCTATTTGCAGATGGTCCGATGGCTGGTGACGTGTACGAGCGTAAACGTGAACGCAGTGAACAAACAAAGGTTGACGGCCCTGGATATCTTGGAGAAAGAACCGGCTCACTCAGGAGCCATGATAATCGGGACCGCGCTCAAGGAAGTGGATGCGAAGCGCGCCTACGAGCTCCCCCCGGAGCGCTTCAAGCAGGAGGAGCTGGCCCTCAAAGGCAGCGTGGGCTCACTTAGTCGGCACATGCGAGCTCAACTTTTCCAGACGGCTGACACGAGTGACCGAGTGAGCGGCATGGAAAAAGAACTGCGGCAGCTGCACAAAGAAGGAATAAAAAATGCTGGCAACACAGTGACTGTGGTGGCGGTGCTCATCGCCACAGTGGCCTTCGCCGCCATGTTCACCGTGCCGGGCGGCCTCAAAAGCCAAGGCGAGGACGAAGGCACTGCTGTCATGGCCAACACAGTGGCTTTCAAAATATTTGTGTTGACTGACACCGTCGCTTTGTTCTCGTCTTTCGCGATAGTTTTAATTATGTTCACCGTGGTGCCCTTCCATAGGAAAGTCTTAATGAAGCTTTTGTTCTTCATCAACAAGATTATGTGGGTGGCTGTTGCATGCAGTGCCTCTGCTTTTCTGGCTGCAGGTTACGTGGTGGTGGCGCGCAAGAGTATGCGGATTGCAATCAGCATGTGTTTTGTCGGAGCAGGAAGCATGGTCTTCATGTTCATATCTCTTGCCTCGCTCGTTGCTGGCCATCAGATGAAGAAAGCCCGACTTAGGAAAAGGAAGAAGCGGAGAAATGGTGAGCGTGTGGGAAGGTCGAGATCGAGAGACTCCATGACAATCGTAACACAAGGGGGAGAAGATGAATATGGAGGGAATTTAGCGGAAAAGAGGAAGAGAGTCAGTCGGGTACGTGACCGCTCTTGTTCAGATTCAGATTTTGAAAGCTCCGAAATGGACGGCTTCCATCTTCTGTAACCATACAAACTATGATACGGCAAGTTGCTTTACGTACTCCAGACTTCTTCCCAATTTCCTCTTTTGAAAAGTCTGCATTACTTTTCCGTCTCTGTCGTCTCACTTAGGTGAAGGTTTCCAACATCTCTTGTCCGTGGAAAATCAGATCTTTTACAAATATTTTCTCGACCGTGGAAAATCAGATCTTTTGAGTCTCTCGACGGTGGAAAATCAGATCTTTTAGGATTAGTCTCTCAGACGGTGGAAAATCAGATCTTTTCTTAAGTACTAGACAGATAAATAAATTTAAATTCCATGTATAAATGCCTAAAACAATCTTAAATAATTTTGTACATGACAATATACATACATTTCAAGTTCTTGAAATGAATTTATATTTTTATATTATTGAATATTTTGAATTGTTTTACTAATGTCAGTTCATTTGATATTTAAAAAAGTAATGAATTTTGTTAATTATTATTTTTTTGATAATGTTGAAGTATTAAATTGGTCTTTGATTATTTGATTGTTGAATAGTCTCATGTTTCTCTAAAATGTAGAGAGATGAAATAATTATGTAAAAAACCATATTCATTTTGTATTTCTTCTAAATAGAATAATCATGAATAAATTTACAAATTATCATATCATTTTATAAAATATAAAAATTAAAATATTTCAGTATCATTTACTAATTCAAAAATAATAGTTACACTTGATTCACATATTTGTTCAATGATCTAACAAAATGCAACAAATCAACTAAATAAAATGTATTTATTTAAGACATGCATGGATAGAGTCAAATGATAATATATTCATCCAGTATTATTCATTCAAATGGTTTTATCTTATTAATTATGCATTTCTTTTGAATATGGCAATCATAAATAAATTTAAAAATTATCATATCATTTTATAGAGTAAAAACATTATGGTTAAACAATATCTACTAACTCAAAAGTAACAATTATAATTAATTCATATATTTTCTCAACGATGACAAAGTGCAACAAACTAACCAAATGAAATGTGTTTATTTATGTAAAGGCCAAAAAGTTTTATTATCTCCCTCTTAAAAAATAATGAATACAAAAATACATATAAGATCAATATTTTGATAATTCCCATCAAATAAGATTATTTTTAAAAAATATAATAAAATATAAATTCATGATCTTTTTCATGTATCACAAATATAAATCAATTGCATCATGACAAGTATCCATGTCACAACCATGAATTTATTATAAATTGTATGTTTAAAGTATCCATGTCACAACCATGAATTTATTATAAATTGTATGTTTAATATTTGTTTGATGGTAGTCCTTTAAATCTCTACCATTGGTCAATGGGCCCTTGGTCTACTGGTGAAGTTGAAAGGTTCTAAATGAGCCCACCAGGGATCAAGTCTTGTTGAGTGCAAAGGCTCCGACACCGAAAAAGGGATCAGGTCGGGATCGTGCCCTGGGTGAATTTAGCGGCTCCCCTATCGGGTAGCCAAAAATAATTTATGGATGACCTCCATCAAAAAAGATCTCTACCATTGATGTATATATTTTATCTAGTTCTCCTCACTATATTAAATAGAGTTATCTCCATCTAAAGAAAATTAAATTGAATAGTGAAATAAATATAAACTCAATATTTTGTTGGTTTCTCATCATTTATGACTATTTAAATAAGATATTTTAAAAATTGTAATAAATTTAAAGTCAAGATCTTTTCATATATCACAAATATGAATTTATTATAATATGACAGGTGACGTCAACCACAGTTTTAACCTTCAAATTTTATTTTAATATATATTTGTTCTCGGTTCACTGTTCTTAGCCACATTCCAGAAGCTTCTACAACACTCAATAATACAACACTCAATAATAAAACTAAAATTGCAATCTACTTTTTACGGAGAAAAGTATTTATTTTGAATATTCTATTCTTAATTTCATCTGGAAACGAAAACATTTCCTGAAATTACTTGAAATAAACACAATAAATATTTTCTATCCTAGCAAAATTGTAGGTATTCTGCTAAAAAAAATTGCTCCTAGATCGTGGATATTTTTTGTTCCATTAATTGGAAAGTGATTCAAATGAGCTCTTCCTTGATCCTTCATGCAAATTCTTGAAAGAAATGAACTGTTGCAGTGCAATGACTTTTTTTGAGTAAGACTACTGCAAAGATATATTTTCCAGGGATACTGTAACAATGAAACCAAGGTTGTATTACTCTCTATTATAACATAAACAAATGAATTTGAACATGTATCAGAAAACTGTTGTTTTCAAACCCAGTTAAATCTATAAACGTGGCATCAATCAAATATATTCATATGTGAGTGCCATTAAAAAGCCCACAGTTCACTTTTTTTGTATGCAATCATAGTAGATTCTAACACCACACCCAGTCACAACTAAAAGACATTTAAAACAATCTATTTTAATGCAACTTTAAAAGACATAATTATTTAACCCGATCTAAGAATTCTTGGATCTAACTCAGCTCCTAATGATTTTTTTCATGATAACCATAAGACCTTGTCCAAGAATTGTTAATCCCTACTTTTTGCTCAAAGGAGACAACAGTGCATTTGAGGCAATTTTTAAATGTTCATTCAGGAATGCATGATCATATAATCATTTCACTACTAGAAGATTCTTTTGTGTTCTCAAACTTTATGTTGAACGAGATTGACTGAGGCTTCAACCCATTTATCTTTTAGTGAATTGCTTTACAATTTCATGAGATGAGACAAAATTTCTCATTTCTGCAAAACTAATAATAACTAGTTTGTTTTTATCGACATATCCCTCGTTGGTTAAATTGTTATACATTTTGCAATAACCCCTACAGGTTTAACGATATCCACCAATCAAGTTTAATCCCAAAACAAATCATGGGTTGTTGAAAGCCATAAAAGATATTTTGGCTAGGTTGCAAAGGAAGCACCCGCCTTAGACTTTGTAAACAGGGCGGGGGACTAAATATAATCATTATATCAAATTGTATTAAAAGAACCTACGGAATACAAACTCAATAAGGAAAAATACAGAAATCCCAGTTAAGATCATCCTTAACAGGAATGACAATAAATTTAGGCATCCCTTGGGTTGTATTGAATTATAAATTGATCCAGATAGCTGATCCATGAACATCCTGTGAAGATTATATTTGTCAAAATTCGCATCCTCCTAAATTAAAATCTTTTCCATAGCTACGTAGTTTATGGAGGCTGAATCATAGTAAGACCAAAAGAGGCAAGGAAACATGGCTGAGACCAAAACGAATACAATGCCAAGTAATTTTGTTCCTTGAAACTGCAACAGAGAGACACAAAACCTATTCTTTTCCGCATCAGCTATGTTGTAAGAATGCTACAAAATTCAAGCTTATGCTTTACATGACGTTCTCAAACTTATCTAAGGATATATATGCCCAAAATAAAAGTATGGCCGAATACTTAGGTGGTGTATCTCTGTGTGTGGATGTGCAAGCTCAAATGCAGCAGGATAGAAATTACGAAAATAGGATTCTGAGTTATTTAGAAATTTACAAGGAGAAATTAGCATAGTTGGGATTCAACCAGATTGTTTGATGGAAATATACCTCAGCTCAAGCACCGGATAAAAAAAGCCAAGTAATAGAAATCAATTACAAAAACTGATGTAGAAGCAAAAGAAAAAGACACTTAGAAACTGCTCCCCATCAACAGTGTCAGGGCTGCAAGCTTTTACCTTTTTGAATTTGCTAAGTGGAGCAAACTAGAACATGCATATGGGCAGGTGTTAGTGGGAAGTTAGCATTATCTGCCATCTGTTATTACTCATTTGAGCAACCTTGACTTCAAATGCAGTGTTGTACTTTTACGGGGATAATGTATTGGCTTTATAATGTTTTATTGAAATGAAAGTGCATTTTTCTAAATTTTGAAAAAAATAAATCAAAGAAGTTAATCTAACTAATGTTTAAAAATAAATAAATGAATTTGCAGCTTGTTTATTTATGTTTTGTGAAATAAATAAATGAATTAGCTAATATAATAATATAATTTTGAAGTTAGATTTTAAGTTTGAGATTGATTCTATTATATAAATTAAAATAAAACTTTTAAATATAATTATTCTAAAATAATTATAATTTAATACGACAAATAATTATATTTTAAATTAATTCTAATAACTTATAATTATTATTTGTAATCTCATTAAAAGTTATAAATAATTAAAATAAATTTCAAATTTAAATCTAAATTTAAAATTAAAATAAAAGCTAAAATAATTTGATTGATGTTAATGAAGATTAAAAAAATTAAATTCAAAATAAATAGAAAATTTTCAATAGTACAATTTAATCATAAAATTAATTTTAATTTTACTTTTATGTATTAATTGATTAATAACTTGTAAATATAAGTAGAAACCTTTAAAGCAATAATTTTTTTTTTTTAAATCATCTAAAACCTTTTCAACAATGAGTTCCCTAATTGTTATCTTATAAGGAGATTTAGATAATCACAAGTCCATCTCATTATAACTATGAGAACCCCAATTTAATCAATCACAATAGGAATTAGAATAGAGATTTATTAGTTATAATGTAAAATAAATTCAAATAATACTATCATATATTATATTTTATATATTACAAGCTGACTTATATTTAATCTAATTATATTTATTATATATATACATTATATTTTAATTATTATATATTATATTCTATAATAATTATTATTAAATACAAATCTTTATTAAAAAAAATTATTATTTAGAATTTGCAAACTTGTTTTGTCCACTAATAATTATATAATAATAATAATAAAATAATATAATAATTTAATACTAATATTAATAATATTGATAATATTCTACTAATAATAATATATACTAGTCTACATATATTAATTAATAATATATATAAAAAATGCTGAAAGTTATCATTACTTAACATTGTTCTTAAACTTTAAATATAACATATTTTTGATTTTTTTTTTCATCTTATACATTATTTTCAATGTATTATAAAAATATCAAATGTATTAAGTCTATTTTTCAGTTTCAATGCATTATATTATTTTAGTTTAGATTTAAAAATATTTTATTAAAGAGTAGGAAAAACACTTCATATTACATAACAATTTTAAAAAAATTCCTATTTTTACTATTCTACATTTTATTTTGTTTGGTTTTTTTATAAAAGTATAATAACTTATATATTTATGTATAATTAATTATTTTATTGATGCTATAATCA
Source organism: Sequoiadendron giganteum (assembly GCA_007115665.2). Lineage (NCBI taxonomy): Eukaryota > Viridiplantae > Streptophyta > Pinopsida > Cupressales > Cupressaceae > Sequoiadendron > Sequoiadendron giganteum. The sequence continues at coordinate 195,776,991 of CM021103.1, forward strand.
AATCTATTTTAAAAATAGTTCTTTCAGTAAAATAAAAATATCAACTCTACAAATAAATTACTTCCACTTGCCTGTCATTTTCAATAAACCTTTAAAAAGTTTATAGAATATTCCTTCGTTGCTTTCACTGTATAATGCTTTCAGTGTAATTAAGGATAATATTTTTTACTAAGTATAATATTTAAAAAAAAATATTAATAATGTAATAGTTGGAATAATTTAATACTAAATATAATATAATATTCATATCTAAATAATAATATAATATTACAAATAATATAATAATTTTAATATTAATAATTTATTAATACAAATATAACAATATAATAGTAAATCTATAACAAACAAAAAAATATAATACTACTAAATTATATTATTTAAAATATATAACAACAATAATAATACAATAGTAAAAGTAATAGTAATATTATATAATACTTATCTATTTCAATCTTTATCCTAAACATAAGTGAAGAATAAATCTTATGGATATAGCCCTTAATTGACCCATAATCCTAATCTATCCATAATTCAAACCCATTTAATTAGCAATATGCTATAATACAATATAATACTATAAATATAATATAATTTACTATATAATAATATAATAAATATTATTATAATATAATAAAATATAATAATATAATAATGACATAACTAATAAATTTTTATTTGATAATATAATAGTTAATATATTATTCTATAATAATAGTTCATAGAATTGTTAACATATAAATAATAAATATAATATAATAATAAATACATAAAATAATGACATAAATAATGAATATTGATAGAATAATATAATAGTTAATATATTAATAAAATAAAAAATTATATAAATTAATAATAATACTAAAATCATTTTCTACGTGATCTATCAATTGATCTTATTTACTACACAAATGTATGTAAAAAAATAAATCAATTTTTTCTTAATTGACCTTTCACACCTCTTGGGCGTACCTATTGCACAAGGTGCGATAGCTAGTTTATTATAGTAGGTAATTTTCTCCTACTTTTCCTTGGCTTCATCTACATTTTTAATATCTAGTTATGATTAGTGTTTAAGAAAATCTTTGGATGATTGTCATTAATGTTTTTGAAAAGATAAGCAACATTTACGGGGTGCTGCACCCTTCATAGAGGGCCTAAAGGGCCAAAGGAAAACATAGTTCAAAATAGAATTTAAACTATAGGAACAAACAGAAACAATTGACTGACAACTATAGAAAAAAAAAGAAATTAATTAACCCCAAAAACAGAGGGGTCAAAGCTAGCTCCACGAACCTGAGGCCGAGAAGTAGCCATAGATTTCTTCTTCCGAAGAACAACTGACTAGGGAGGCTTAGAATTAGGAATCAATGAGAAATGTGAGAGGAGCGGCTCCACCCCATCCACCACAGGAGAAGAGCCACCAAGCAGCGAGGGAGTCGACAACAAAGCAACAGAGATCGAATCAACCAAAGGAACAATAGAGGCTCCCAACAAAGGGCGGACAGGGTCAGACAGAGCAGCGACAACAAGGGCTAAAGTTTGGTCAGGCACAATCATAACAGTGTCAACAGATCGGTCCAAAAGTGGTTCCTCGAAAGGGAGGTCCGAGTGAGGAGCAACAACATGAGGGTTGAACTCCTCAGAAGAAACATCCGAAGAAGAACCCACTGTGAGGTGATCTAGGAGAGCATCCTTCCACCAAGTCGCAGCGCCCTTATGGTAGGCATGAGGACAAGCAGAGGCCAAATGACCCACCGAAAGGGGAGACCCTCATAGTCCAAGAGCTGCTTCCAAGGTCTGTCCTCCACTAACAAAACAACATCCCCAGGAAGAGGTTTGGAGATTTCCAGATCAACTGACAACCGAGCGACCGTAGTATGCCCAAATTCCCTAGTTGTAGAATCCACCATTAAAAAGCGACCAATGGTATTGCCAATAGCCTTGAAACATGATTCCTCCCAAAATTGGAGAGGAAGATTTGGCAGACGGACCCAAACAGGTCTGGTGTTCAACGACTCCGTAAGGGGGTTGAAAAAATGAGACCAAGGCCTGATGGACAGAGAATGAATACCCCACATCCACCCCCTATCCAGAACATTGTTTCGCTCAAGAAGGGAGGCAAAGGTAGCAATAAAGAAACCCCTAACACTAGGGTAGAGCTCAATTTTTCCAACGACCAAAGGCTTCCATGAACTCGACACCCAATCGTGAAGATCTGGGAGGGAGGGCCACAGGCCATTGAATCTGCAGACCACACTTGTTTTTAAATAATAATCCTCATTTTCCATGACCTCTGAGCCACAAACTACCATAAGAGAATCCCGAGCACAGGGTAGAGACTGACTAGGAGGTCGAGTACACACCCTTACAGCATCAGAGAAGGACCTAGCCATTCCCGAAGAACCCCCAACAACAAGCAACCGAGGGGCTGGAATAGAATGCCTAGCCACAAACGAATCCCCCATTGCAATCACATCCACAGAGGTAGCAACCTTCCTACTCGCATACCCTCCAACAAGCCCTACCATAGATGAAACCTTAGCAGAGACAACAACCTTCATGTGCATGCAAGACACCAGGGCCGAGGTAGGGATAGGAGGAACGTCGGAGCCCCCAGCGAGAGGGACCTTGCAGGACACCCGTCCTCAACATGCACAGTGGAGAAGCCACCGCAGTAGCTAGAGGCAGAGCCGTTGTAGTCGGAGGAGCCGTTGGAGCCGACAGTGCCGATGGAGCTGTTGGAGCCAACGAAGCAGAGCACATATTTAATATTCCTTGCATTGTGAGCTGAAATTGCCAAAAATATAAAAAAAACAATTGCATGATTGTCATTAATATTGCAAAGAAACATGTTTTCTTAATTTTTTTATTGTACCAATTAAAATATTTTCACACCCTAAATACAAATGATATATTTTGAAATGTTATATATATATCAATGAATATAATTAAAAAAATATAAATAAATTTATATTTAATCAACACTGAATAATATATATGAACTAAACAAAATTTAAATTTAGAATTTTAAAGGTTAAAATCCCTCCCCCATAGCCATGAACTAGATTGTAAACTTGACCAGATAAATGGTTAATTATACAAATGGGGTGGAGTTAATGGAGAAATCCCTATACCCAAAACGAGTTCAATTAAGAAGCGAAGGCAGGGCGAAATAATGAATGAATAATCCCACATGCAAGAAAGAGAGAGGTCAGAGTATTAGAGGGGAGTATAAAATGCGGAGGAAGTGTAGTTTTTCAGAATCTTTGCGCTTGGGGCAATGACGCAGCTAGTGAGGTTATAACCGAGGCGCGTCAATTGCTGGTTGAAAACTATTTCCAAACCCCCTCGTTGGCCTTCTCCACTTAGAAGGCCTTCGAGAATTTTTGGGGGGCTCGCCGTTAGGTCTGGGCCCAAACAATTCTAATCAAAATTAATTCATGATTTATATTAGCACCTTCTGATTCTTTTGCCGACGTCAATCTAAAAGTAAATTAATACATATTTAAATAAAAACTCCACTACATCACATCAAGTGAGTCTGTTTAGAAGTCATTAATACACTACTAAACCAGCAAAATATAATCTTGCCCATGCTTGGTTCTTGTGAGATCTCTAACAAAGTTCATCTTCACTTCTCTTGGCCATCAGATGAAGAAAGCCCGACTTAGGAAAAGGAAAAATCGGGGAGATGGTGAGCGTATGGGAAGGTCAAGATCCAGAGACTCCATGACAATCGTAACACAAGGGGGAGAAGATGAATATGGAGGGAATTTAGTGGAAACGAGGAAGAGATTCAGTCGGGTACGTGACTACTCTTGTTCAGATTCAAACTTTGAAAGGTCAGACAGAGACTTCTGTAACCACACAAACTATGATATGGCAAGTTGCTTTACGTACTCCGGACTTCTTCCCAATTTCCTCATTTGAAATGTCTGCATTAGCTTTCCGTCTCTGTCGTCTCACTTAGGTGGAGCTTTCCAACATCTCTTGAGAGTGGAAAATCAGATCTCTTACAAATGGTCTCTGGACGGTAGAAAATCAGATCTGTTAAAGAATAGTCTCTTGATGGTGGAAAATCAGATCTTTTCTAAACTACTAGAAAAATAAATAAATTTAAAATCTGTGTATAAATGCTTACAACAATCTTAAATAAATATAAAATCTGTATATATAAATGTTTAAAACAATCTTAAATAACTTGTGTACATGACAATGCACATACATTCAAGTTTTCCGAAATGAATTAACATTTCTAAATTATTCAATAATTTTGAGTCTTCTTACTGAATGTATAGGAAAGCAACAAATTTTGTTAATTATCATTTTTTAATAGGAATGGACTATAAAATTGGTATTTGACTATTTGATTGTTTAATAATATGATGTTTACATAGAATGTAGAGAGATTAATTAATTATGTAAAAAATCATATTCATTTTGTATTTCTTCTAAATAGAATAATCATGAATAAATTTATAAATTATCATACTATTCTATAAAGTACAAAAAAAATATGCTTCAACATCATGTACTAAATCAAAAGATATAATTACATTTAATTCACATATTTGTTCAATGATCTAACAAAACACAACAGATCAGCTAAATAAATTGTGTTTATTTAAAACATGCATATAGAGTCAAATGATCATGAATTCACCTAGCAACATTATCTATGAAATAAATTTTAAATACAATAATTACAAAAATTAAATAAAAAATATATTCATTCAAACAGTTTTATCTCATTAATTATGCATTTCTTTGAAATATGATAATCATAAATAAGTAACTTAGAAATTATCATATTATTTTATAGAGCAAAAACATTAATATGTTTAAACAATATCTAATAACTCATGACAAAATACAACAAATTACCTTAATGAAATGTGTTTATTTATGTAAAGATCAAATAGAGTTATTATCTCCAACTTTAAAAAATAAATTGAATAGAGAAATGCATATAAAATCAAGATTTTGAAAATTCCCCATCATTTAAATGGTTATTTAAATAAGATTAATTTTTAAGAATATAATAAAACTAAAATCATGATCTCTTCCGTATATCACAAATATAGATCTATTGCAACATGACAAGTATCTATGTCACAACCATAAATTTATTACAAATTGTATGTTTAATATTTGTTTGATGGTAGTCTTTTAAATCTCTACAATTGATGCATATATTTTATCTAGTGCTCCTTAATATACTAAATAGAGTTATCTCCATCTAAAGAAATTTAAATTGAATAGTGAAATAAATATAAAATCAATATTTTGTTGGGTCCCCAACTATTTAAATAAGATATTTTAGAAAATATAATAAATTTAAAGTCAATCTCTTTTCTATATATTACAAATATGAATTTTTGCAACATAATAAGGTTTCATACTTTACTTCTTCAATAAATTAGTTATCTTTAACTTAAGTTGAATAATTAATAGGTTTTAAGAAAAATATAAATGCTTTTTAAAATTTAATGCAATCTTATTTGTGACAATCAATTTGTTAGCTTGTATTATGAAATAAGCCTATAAATTTGTGTAAAGGAAAACCTTTCTTAATCTAGATTAATTAAAATAGAATAGATATGTTAAATACATTTATTTAAAAAATAACAAGAAATATTAAATTGATTTAAGAGTTTTAAATTCTACTTTAATACTATTTTTTTTTTTTTTTTATTATAGATATTTTTTTGATTGGTAAATAACTGCCAGGGGCAACACCCAATATATTGATATCAATAATATTTTTACATCCATTGCCACCATGGCTTTCAGATTTTACCAAGACCATTTTTCCCACCCTTTACATACTACTGACTCTTGACTCGACTATTCTTTACCCCTACCCATTACAAATTACAAAATGAGGGTTCTCATACTGAACAAAATGACCCTCACATAACACAGACTATGTAATATCAAATTTATAAAAAAAACCAAGTAGAAATACTCAGAACCAACACCTAGTCTTCATTTGACATTGCTGAACACATCTTCCTTACCTCTATTGCATCGACTATCACATAGAATTCAAGTCCACATGCATTGTGAGCCGGACGATTGACCTTTTCTTCTATGTCTCGAGAGTTTTTCTCTCGGCATTCGTCGCCCCACCAAGCTCCCAATCTTTAGTGTCTCTTGCCACCACCCTGCCATCCAACCCTTTCGCTTGAATGTACGCCCCAACCCATCCCAACATTGAAGTGCTAGATATGCCCGCCACTCGGAGGAATGAGATCAACCTGTCAATCTCTCCCCATCTCTTCTCCAACTCTTGTGGATGCAGTGTTTGCACCACCACAAATTTTGGGACCTCTAAATCATTACCAAATGACATGTAGTAGTGCTGGGGCAGCAGGGCAAGCAGGTTTTCATCCACATTGTCCAACGCCTCATTTATCTCCCCAAGCTAGGTATGCTCAAACACCATTTGGAATAGCTTCTTGCTCCTCGCCTTTGAGAGCCCCATGTATAAGAGCATAGACAAAAACATGGCTGGTATCTCTAAATTTTCCTTGAACCTTTGCCGAGCCAGGAGGAATTCTTTTCCCAACACTTTCTTTGTTGCCCATAGGATCAATCGGTGAGATGAATTCAACAACCCTTTCAACCTCTTGTTTGTTACCTCTCCGTAGAAAGATTGTTGCTACTTGGTCGTATTCAAAAGAGAAAAGTCTCCATTGATGCTTCTCAACTCACACACAAGATGATTTCAATTATGACTTCTTCAAAGCTGCATCTCACTTTACTCGCTTTGTTCTCTTTTTAACCATAACTCACTTGTCTTTTCTATGATGACAACTTAGAGGAGCATACCACCACATCACATCCGCCAAATCTTTCGTTCAATGTGGCTGCACGAGCCGTCAATAACTTATGATCTACCAATATAGACTCTGGTTGCTATTTTTATGCATGTGTAATTTCCAATATCGACCTCTTTCCAAATGTACTCTTGCTAGAAAACTCCCATGGATGAATTGTTCTAACGAAACACTGCCATTTAATGATCTTGTCCTTTACATCACAGCTACTAATACCAACGTACCCTTTCATTCTCTTCCCTTTTTTATTCTAATGGTCACTTGGAGATCTGTGTCATCACATCAAATCCTTTGGTTCCTTAAAGTGCAATATGGCTTGCACGAGCCACTAACAACTTATAATCCTCTCCTTGATGACATCATTGTCGTTTTCATGAGAGTTACTTCAGATATTGGCCACTTGTGAGCCGTATGCTTTATAGACACCTACATCAAATTTTTTGTCCCAATTTCATCTTCTTTAATAATGACAGTTTCCATCTCATCTCAGCTCCTCAAGGAAACCTGTCCTTAGGGTGTCGGTCAGATCTTTCTATCAGATTTTGTACCTTCTAATTCTAATTTCACTACCTTTTTCATGGGTCCTTTATTTTACCATTGACCACATGTCCTATCCCATATCCGAGGTTGTCTTCATTGGGAAAGCGGGTGTCCACATCATCCACCTCCTCTACCTTGTCAGCCATCCTTCTCTCTCACCCCCTTGGCCAGTTTGTCTACCACATGGTTACCCTCCGTTTCTAGATGTGGTGTACCTTGAAAGCCTTGAATTTGTCTAGGAGCTGCTTCATTGGTTGTAGCCAGTGATTTAATTTCTAATTGGGAGTGTTGTTGAGCTGTATTGCATTAACGGTGATTAGAGAATCTCCTTCCAAGTGCATTCTCTTTGCTCCAATCACTATTCCCAATTGAAGTCCCTTTAAGGCCGCTTGGAAATCTTCCTCATTGTTGGTGGATACTCCTAGGGGAATGGACCTTTCTACAATTATCCTCCCTTGATCATCTCGTGCCACACACCCTGACCCCTCTAGGCCCTGGGTTGCCCGAGAAGCCCCATCAAAGTTTATTTTAATCAACCCTTCTTCCGAAGCTTCCCATGACACTTCATTCCTTTTTTTGCTAGCCAAATCACTCTTGCCTAGACCACATAAATGGGGAATAGATAAGCCACTGAATTCTTTTTTCACTTTATCGTCCCAGCTTGTGTAAATCATCCACTTCTTCGATTTTGATCGAGCTACCTCATTGAATATTTCAGTGATCATGCTTTCAATTTTGATGTAGAGTCTCTCTTGGGCCATTTCCTTGTCTTAAAATATTCTCCTATTGTGTTTCTTCCATATTTACTAGATTATAATAGAAGGGGCAATTGACCATATGCTATCAAACACTACTTTTCTCTGAGGTTGGGGCCACATGTTGAACTAGGCCAATAAAAATGAGGGCATCAGGCATTGAAAGCTCAACTTATTCATAAAGAATTTCCAACATTACTCTGCATAGGGGAAAACCATTAATAACTGATCCACATTTTCACTATTCTTCTTATAGAGGGCACAATGCCATGGTCCTTATATTCCAAGCATTGCCAGCCTATTGTTTATGAGGATTTTTTTCAGGATCACCAACCATGAGAAGATACCTACCTTTGGAAGGAAATGTTTCTCCCAAATAAGTTTTCTAGGCCAATTTTGTCTTGCTTCTACCATTTCTTTTATTCTGTAGTCGAACTTGACAACATATGGCCCAGTAGACGAGCCACACCATATGATAGTATCTTCTTGATTGGATGGGGAGAAAGTTCTTTCTTTTAAAGTTTTAGATAGAGAATCCTTCTGCTCTTGTGGGGCATTTAGATCTTGTAGGGAGTGTCATTCCCACTTTTCAACTCCATCTTGCCATTTTGTTTTGCCATAGTTGCATATCTTGTAACCCCAAATTCTTATTGTTTTTGTTTTGATTTGCTCCAGATTGGGATGTGTTACCAAGGATTTTTCTGTTGAGGTTGATTTTCCATTCCTTACTTCCCATGTACATGCTTGGTAATGATGTCTCTGTATTCCAACAAAAAATTCCATTTTGTTGAGCCTCTTGGGGGGTTTGCAATAGTAAGGATTCGAGTTGGGGAGTCCAAATCTAGGTACTTTCTTCTCAATATCTTGACCCATCTCTAACCTCCTATAGCATACATGTCCCACGCCAATTTGGCCCCCATTGCCATGTTCATCAACTTTAATTTCTTGATACCTATTCGCCCCACTTGCTTGGGTGTACATACCTTCTCCCATTCCATCAATGAGAAATTTTGCTCCCCTAATCCACTTTAGAAGAAATTTTTGAAGATTTGGTTGAGTTTTTCTTCAACCGCTATTGGAATCTTCAAACAGGCCATTGAGTATATTGGTATGGCTAAGAGCACAAATTTTACCATCATAAGCCTCCTTGCTAATGAAAACAACTTCTCTTTCCATGTCCCCAACTTGTTTTTACAATTGTTTACTAGGTTCTCCTAGTAACATTTCTTATTGATACCAATAAAGAGAGGTGTTCCTAAAAATCTACCTGGGAAGTTTTCCACTTCCAGTCCCACTATCCTTGCTAATTCCCTTTGTAGGCTAGGTTGTGTGTTGAGGAAGAAGACCTTTGATTAATGCCAATTGATGTTTTTTCTTGATGCTAAGTAGTACTCATCTAGAAAAGTTTTGATTGTCTATGCCTCCTTTCTTGTTTTCATGCCAAAAATTATTGTGTCATCTACGAATTGTTGGTGTGTCGTTTCTTCTAGCCTATTTGCCACTGAACCACCAAAAATATACACTAAGAGGGAAAGATGATTCCCTTTACTAGGCCCCTAGGGTTTTTCACCTAGGAGCACTTGGTGTAGGAATGACTCTCTTTCCACTAGATGGTTATATGGTTTTTGGTAGTTGCATTCAAAGGATGGAATTGGATGAGGTTGTGTTGTGTGTGTGAGAGGTGTGGCTGAAAATTGAAATGAAATGATACTAACCTAATCTATGTAATGCAATCAAAGAAAATGTAACTAAATGCAAGCTAAACTATATGCCCTAAATGTATGCAATTCTAGAAATAAACTAGAAGGTTCAAAACTTGTGCACTTGGAAATGAAATGTTGTAGATGAGATGCCCTAAAATGATCTAGAAATTGTCTGAAATCAGCAGAAGGACACTTACACCAAGTTGGTCGACCTAGTCCTCCTGTTGGGAAATTCTACCAGATTGGGTTTCGGGGAAAAGGGTACCTAGAAATTAAAAAACCTTGTTTCAGGCTTAGCACATGGACAAGGTCGCCAATTGTGGCGACCTAGTCCTCTTGGTGCTTTTAGAAAATTTAAGGTCTAATTTTGTGGGTCCTAGTTGATACAATCCATTTCTACAACAGTCTGTGTTTGAATCTCTTGAAGATGACCTATAATTTATCCTTTTGCTCCTCCTAGGGTTTGATGTCTTGATGTGACTTGAATGGAATGTTTGTACTTTCTCCAACACTTTGAATCATGCTAAATCTGAGTACAACCTGCAAAGAACATGCAAAGACCAAGGAAATATTGGGGTAAGGAAATAGGGGTTTGCCTAAGTCAAACCCCTTTGATGGTAACTCAAACCTAAATGAGATAAAATCAAAGGAAAGATGGTTGAATGATAAACAATGTAAATGCTCACCAAATCCTTTATTGTTGAAGTCTGCAACATGCAAGAACCAGCTCCAATGAAGATTGTTTGTGATGCCCTAATGCTTGCTTGCTTGCTTGAGTGCAATAGTACTTGTGAGGAGATGTAAAAAATGAGCTTGGGAGAGAAGAAATGAAGGCGAAAAACCTTATTTATACAACATATGCCCTAATTTCCCGAAAATGCAACATGATAGGCCGACACTAGAATTTTAGGGGCAAATTCCTGTTAGGTTTTTGTCTTAAATTCAAATTTTATGCCAAAAGGGACTAGGTCACCCAAGGTGATGACCTAGTCCACTTGGGCAATTTCAAGTGGTGGCCAGGAATAAAAATGATGTTAAATGATGTTTATCAGGTTTTCCTCCTGAAACACACTTAAGTTGGGTCTAAAAGTACATTAAGGGGTCAAATTAACATAAGAAAAGGGTTAATTAGTGGATGATAAGCCTAGGAAGATGTGAAAATGCCTTACAACACTTTACAACACCTTGACACAAGGTTTGGAAAGGGGTAAAAGGGGGTTATTTAGGTGAACTGAAAGGGTTTTAGGAAGGTGGGAAGATGTGTTACAACACTTCACAACAGCTTAGTAAAACATCATTAGATTATTATTGAATTGTAAGATTTCAAGACATAATCAAGGCAAAACAAGGTCAAAATCCAAGGGAAAAGGCCAAAATGATTGAAAAAGTGCCAAAGACTACACTTTTTGGTGACACATTTAGTCCCCACTTTAGTGAGAGGATGAACTTGCTTCAAACTCACACTAAAGTAGCCGAATCATGCATTTCGAGCGAGATCGAATGTACTCATGCTAGTAAGGTGAGATGACTATGATCAAGAAGGATGATCAAGCCCCCAGGATCAAGATCCCATGGAAAACCAAACATAAGCACAAAAGATCACACAAGGAGTGATGTGAAAGAGTGGAGAGAGAGAAAAAGTCGGATCAAGCTTCGACTGTTTGTCCAACTAGTTGTGGAGTAGATCTAGGCCATTTGTCCGAAAAGAGAAGATGTGCTCACTTTGGGCCGTTGAGACTTTTGGTTGTCTGTTGGGTGAGAATGCCAAAATGGGTGAGAAACATACGCTCGGTTGGTATGTACTCACTCATGCACAAAGGTGTCTATGGGGAAATTCGTGTCGCTAGTTGGGCTTCCCGCTCAACCATACCAAAGTTATACCTCTTGATAAATTTGATAAGGCACCAAAAAAGACAAGGGTGTAGTTCATGAGACAAACAAAGCCTTGGATGCTTAGAACTCATGAAAAAGTGCAAGATGGCACCATAGTCATGCAAGTTGTGTTATGCAAGGTGGCCATGTATGCACAAAGCAAAAATGCAACATGTAAAATGCAAAAAATGTAAAAAGAGTGTTCCAAGGAGTCTTGTTTAGTTCATATGAGGTCTTTGACTTAGGGAAAATTGCATCTAATGTCTCCAAGAGAGGACCTATCGAAGGATAGAAGATTCACAACTTAGGGGATGTAGTGCATTGCATCAGGCCACTAAGAGGAATGTAATATGCTAAGATAAGTCACACTTATGAAGGGAATTACACCGAATGTCATCCATTAAGTGAGGAAACAAATCATGTGAAGTGACAAGGATGCACTAGGAAGCACAGTCAAAGAAAAGAAAATGAAAATGCAAAATAAAATAATGCCAATCTATGGCCCCACTTTAAAGGAATCGCTATACATTGTTTTGTGAGAAATTACTTTAAAGTAGAGAAAGGAAAAAATGCAAAAAGGACATGAGAGCCTACTTGAAAAGCCCTATGTCAAGTGATAAGGTATCCAAGAATGGTTGCGTCATGCAAAGGAAGAAGGAAAAGAAAGGGAAAGGGGTTGCCCTCAAAATGAAAAACCACAAACACATAAGGGATCTATGAAATTGGGGTCAGTTTGTTCATTGCTGCAATGTTTATTGAGAGAGAGCATAACTATCATCATGCCCCCAAATACATAAAACTATCCAGAAGAAGACATGAAGAGAGCAACAACAAATAAAAAGAAAGAGTCAATTTGGGTCAACATGGAAGAGACATAGGATGTCTCAATGCTTTGCATCATCCTCAAAAGGACAACGAAAGAAAAAGAAAAAGGAAAATGAAAAAGAGCCTTGTTTTTGAGTCAACATGAAGGAAACATTGTGGTCTCAATGCCTTGCATCATCCTCAAATGAAAAGGAAAAAAGGAAATAAAAAGGAAAAGAGTCCATTTGGGTCAACATGAAAGAGACATTGTGGTCTTAATGCCTTGCATCATCCCCAAATGGAAGGCAAAAAGGAAAAAAAGGAAAAGAGTCCATTTGGGTCAACATGAAGGAGACATTGCAATCTCAATGCCTTGCATCATCCCCAAATGGAAGGAAAAAAGGAAAAAAAAATGAAAAGAGTCCATTTGGGTCAACATGAAGAAGACATTGCAGTCTCAATGCCTTGCATCATCCCCAAATGGCACTACTGAATTTGACTCCAATTTTCGATGGCCGTTCGTCGGAATTTCAACTCTATTTTGTCGGCTGACCGACGAATCGTAGAAATCAATGCCGTCGCTAAATTTTTGTCTATATTTTGATGGACTGTAAAATGTCACAGTCACGATGCAAGCTCATCGGAACCGCGACGCCCACTTCGTCGATTAAGCGACAAGCAGTGGCCAGAGCATGGGCGGCGTACCTTCGCTGAAGTGTTGGAGCAATGACATACGTTTGTCGGAACCACGATGACAGTGTCATCGATCTACAGATGCACAATGCGTGGAGCACGGGCGGCATACCTTTGCCAAAAATTTGGATTAACAATAGAAGTTCGTTGCCATTATGATGAAAGTTTCGACGTATTGCAAATATCCATGAGAGATCAAGATTGTTACAATGATTAAAATTGCCTAACAAGATATACCGGGAGGACTAGACTTTGGTCTCAGCGATAAAGTTTCATCGGCGAGATACACATCTTGTCTCATCGATGAAGCATGAGGGAAGCATATCGACAAGAAATATACCATCAGAGTAAGTTCTGAATGTTTACTCGACTCGCTATCTGACGTCGATAAGCATACATCGGCAAGAGTCTTGGTGACATACTTCAGATTAAAATAGCGATAGAAGTTCGTTGAACTCATGATGAAATGGGCAAGTCATTACGACGAAAGTTCGTCTGATATATTGAAAATTCATCAGACGCTTTTCGAGGTTCATTGCAAATGCGACAGAACAATATAATTTTTTTTAAAAAACACTATTCGTTGAAATGTAGGCATATCGGTGAAAGATGAAGACTATTACAGTGATCAAAATTGCCTGAGAGGATATATTGGGAGGACTGGATTGTGGTCTCAGCAATGATGGTTCATCGGTGAGATACAAATCTTGTCTCATTGATGAAGCATGAGGGAAGCATATCGGCAAGACATATACCATTGGAGTAAGTTTTGAGTGTCTACCCGACCCGCTATGTGACGTCGATAAGATTACATCAGTAGGAGTCTTGGCGACATAGTACATATCGAAATAATGACAAAAGTTCATCGAACGTGCGATGAAATAGGCAAGTCATTACGACGAAAGTTCATTGGATATATTGCAAATTCGTCGGATGCTTTTGGAGGTCCGTCAAAAATTCGACGGAACAATACAATTTTAAAAAAAAAAAAGCTATTTGTTCAAATGTAGGCATATCGGTGAAAGATCAAGACTGTTATAGCAATCAGAATTGCCTGAGAAGATATAACGAGAGTACTGGCTTGTGGTCTCAGCGATGAATTATCATCAGCGAGATACTCATCTTGTCTCATCGATGAAGCACGAGGGAAGCAATTCACAAGATATATAACATCGGAGTAAGTTCTGAATGTCTACTCGACCTGCTATGTGATGCCGATAAGATTACATCGGCAGGAATCTTGGCAACATAGTTGAGATCAAAAGAATAATCATCGGGGAGACTCACCGCTTCGGGGAAACTGCAGAATATCCTAGCGATATATGATCTATTGTCGATGAAGATACAAATGGATCGAAATACTTATCGAGGTGACTCTAGGTGATATTTAAAAGTAGTAGGACGCTCCAAAGTGCATCCATAGGGATAATGACAAGACATAAGGACAGGTCAATCAAAAAGAGAAAGTCGATGTGCCAAGACCATGAGCATTTAATAGGGGTAGTAAAAGACAAGATGGATTGTCATCAATGCTCAGATATAAAGGACAGATTGGAAGACTTCATTTTGAGAATTTAGATCACAGTATGATTAACCCTGTTTGGACAAATGCAATGACATTAGTGTCAAAAGTTAAGAGGTCATTCAACTTTTCATTTCAATAAATTATTGTATGCATTGAGTAAGTGTTTACAAGGTAGAAAAAGGACAGTCATATGATTGTTTAAAATATCAAACAACATGTTAGTTGTTGTGTTTAATTAGGCTTATAGAGGTAGGGATTTATCATTTTTTGCATACATCTGCAATCCAAGCTCTAGGCCTGCATTATTTGGTTACTATGTATGAGAAATGAGCAATGAATAATTGTAGAATATGGAGGCTATGGATGATATTATGATGGCCACATTTGATGTTGATCAACAATTGGAGAAAAATATAAAACCTATGATGAGTCATGAGATCAAGGGGACTGTCATGGACAACAAGCACAACCTATGAACTGGATTCTAATTTTTCTAAAAAAGAAAAAAGTTAAACTAGTGAATATTAAACTACACACTAGAATCTAAATTTGTGGAAAATGAGCAATTTGGTGAGAAAGAGTACCTGCAGTGCATGTTGGATACTTAGCTAGTGTACTAAAAAATAGGATTGCAAACCCAAAATTATTCACTCTGGAAATTCAATAGAAAAATACAGAATGTTATCCCGGATACTTAGCTCTTAGACAGTCAATAAAACAATATGAGCATGATTATGAATGGTTTTACCTGGTCCCACTCTTGATCTCCATGTTTGAGAGCCCTCTTTTTTAAGACCTCATGAATCCACTTTGATCCATTTCTTCCAATAGAGATATTAATGTGTAAACAAGGAGCCACATTTAGATAAAATGGTTGTTGATTTCTTCTAAGAAATTTAGAGACTACAAAAATAAGATACCTAATGGGGATCATGTGGGCTTCCTAGAGAAAGCACTACAATATGGCCTCGAGCAGCAATGAAAAACTTTGGATTAGCTTCACAGTAAATCCTAACAACATGACATTGAAAGTTGCTCAGGTACTGGGTCCTCTCCCGTAGATTAAATTAAGGAAAACATTATTGTAAACACAATATGTATAGAAGAATATGAATGTAAAGGAAAATGGATATTAGAAAAACATAAATGTAAATAAAAGTAGTGTGAGCAAAAAATGAATCTAAATTGGTCTTGAACAAATAAAATCATACCCAATTAGCATTAAGTTATACTGACCTTGTACTCATTTCCATTGTCAATCTTGAAGGTTACTTTGATGCCTTCTGCAGAAACTCTCTGGTCACGAGGCAAGAGAAGGTGGGAAAACCAAGTGTATATTGATGACTTCCTGACAATCAAAAAGAAAGAAGCAACCAGTCAACCCTATTAGAATAGAATAATCTTATGAATTGATTTTATTTGTTTTACTGGCTAAAGGATAGTGGACCTAGTTCTCTTGAATTGAGATACTACTAAGATGTGTTGACTGGTGATTTTAGACTACTGATATTTTGCTTCAATCTCTATAAGTTACTTTTGTCTTAAATATATTCAAGATAACTCTGCAAAAAAATTCCCTGATCTCTTAGAAATTATGCAGATTATTTTGTTAATACTTCTCCATTTTGATATTTTCTTTCAAAAATTCATAGAAAGATATGTAATGTCATATTTGAAACTTACATATTTTAATTTTACTAGTTCTGTAATTATAGTATATGATTCCAACAATTGTGAAACGCATTGGCAATATGCTGGATGAATGAAGTAAACTATGCAATTGGCAGGTGTAAAGCCAAATTCCTTAACCCTTTCCAGCATCCGTGTTGCCTATTTTAAAACATGTGCTTTGGAATAGGGCATGAAAATCCATCTACGTATAATGAAATGGAGATTTTTGTCAGATATTATACTATAGTAAGTTGAATGAATGTAAGTAGAGATATTTTAGCATACTTGCAGATGGTACAAAATTTCATGGTTAAGTGGAAGCCTCCCATCAACAACAAGATCCAAATATCCATGTATCTATCTCAATCGAGCCTCTATACCCTCCAGAGCTATCAAAGTTTCCACTAACCTATTATGCACAAAAGTCAAATTTTAGAGACCACTAAAATAAAAATATAAAACATTACATTATGATCCAAATCCACACACAACACAATGTTCATAGTGAAAAGTTAGCACTTTCTTTCATCTTTGCATATTGATTTGATGCTTCAAACGATGCATTTCTTATATTGAAAAGTGCATTACTTACCTTATTGAGCTTCTCTTTGTTTTTAGAATAGTTTAATATTCTCTACTTAATAGGGCCAACCATGTGAAGGTGGAAGCTCATTTTCCCCCCCCCCTTCCCCCCTCACATCACTCTCAATTCCCCATACCCGATCATATAACATTAATCATTCATTCATCCATTAATAACATATAACATTCATTCATTATCATATAAAATTCATTCATTAACATATTCACATTCATTCATTCATCTATTAATAACATATAACATTCATTCACTCATCCATTAATAACATATAACATTCATTCATTAACATATAACATTTATTCATTAACATATTCACATTCATTCATTAACATATTCACATTCATTCATTAACATATAACATTCAATTTTTTAGTTTTTACATATTATCAAAAATATGGTTGTCATAATATGATTACAATCGCTTTTTTTTTGTTTCTTTTTTGCAGCTAGAAAAAGCTAAAGTGGATTATCGTTTTCAAAATCATTTTTCCCCCCTTCAGTTGTTCCGAGATTTTCTCGTGATCTTAATGTATGCCTAGTCGTGTACTCACAACATGGACGCCACTACAAGGGGAGGTCTGCTGCAATAGCAAAGAAATGTTAAATTAATATGTTATTATTATTGTTACACATATTTCATTAATTAAAAGAACATCATAGTGGTGCTCTTTACCTGATTGGGCCACATTATGTTCCTGATATTGTCTTATAGCCTCATGCTCAACATGCTGAACACCCTCTAAATCTTGATTTGGAGTTGAAACACGAAAGATTACATTAATTAATACACCAATTGAAATTACATATGTTTAAAAGAACATTAGAGTGGTCCTCTTTACCTGATGGAGCCACATCATGTTCCTGACCTTGTCTAGCTTGATCATGCTCAACATGTTGATCACGCTCTACATGCTCTAAAGTTGAAACATGAAAGGTTACATTGATTAATACACCAAATTCAATTAATTATGTTTAATTGTATTAATCCATATTGCGTTTTGTATAGCACATGAATACATCCAGTACCGGGATGCACACCATGGCCTTCATCTGCAGGTTGTGCTCCACCCTCACCAGGCTACATTCCAATGTCATGTGCATTATTATCATTGCTTATCTGTGTAAAACAAATAGGCACATTATTATGGTGGAAATTAATATTGAATAGATTGCACAAGTATTCAATTTGAAATAAACTTTATTGAGTTTATTTACCTGCGTGTTGGATGTAGTGAAAGATTGTGTTTTCCCAGTCGAGACTCTTAGGTGTTCAGTCAGGGCTCCATAGCCTTGGTGGAAGGCAATCTTTAGGTCCTCTTCTGTGGGCACTTTGTTGAAATCACAACCCTTCATTTTTGCATGCGATCATGAATTTTGCTTCTATGGTGTTATAAAACCAAAATTGTTTGCAATTTATTATTTGGATGCAATATTTCATTTATTGATACTTACAAATCATGCGGACAATTTCATATAACCACCAGAGGAAAGTTTGTGTTGCTCATGTTTTTCTAGTCTTGCCTTTGTTGCCTTTGATGTGTTGGGCAGCCTATGAAAAATTTGAAATACGCTAGATTATGTAAAAAGAAAGAGTAATCAGTATATAATTAAATTGTTGATAGTATCACATACCTTCCTTGGCCTAGTGGTGTCTTTCCTTTTTTATTTTCAGCCTTCTCCTTTTCATCCGACACCAAGTCCTTCCACTCCCTCTCCGGAATCATGGGGGGACGCTCACACTTTTTGTTCTTCTATAAATGTGACCTATATTGGTCCCTCACATACTTTAGATAGGTACCAACTTTCTTAAGGACCTTGGTTCGGTTGAATGTTTTATCATTGAACAAAACAACTAAACGGTTAATGAGTTCATCTTTTAAATCTTGATTTTGGGCATTCCACCGTGTACGTATGGTGGGCCCGAAGAGCTCCAATGTAAGATCACTTAGATGTTTATAAAAAAACATCATTTCCTACAAAATGATCATGGGATCATTAGTCTATAAAGAGTGATCAATAAGTAAATTTCAATTGGATTATATATAATAATAATTAAAACATTTTAAAGTACCTGGGACCTTCTCTATCTTTATGGGAAGGAAATCCCCGGTCACCACAAATGTGACTAGAAATTTTCCCGTACTAGTAATACGGGAAGATCCTGGAAATGCTGCTAAAACATCAGTAGTACTAGTGGCCTCTGTATCCACAAGTATTGACACATGTAGTGGCATGTGTTCACTGCCAAACGATGCACTACCGAATTCCTGCATGGTATGTGTTGTCAACATTTCAGTCGACAATATAGGTACGGATGATGGGGTTGGATGATGTGTTGTATGCATAGGAAGATCAAGATTGACACTTGTACGGACCCCTACTTCCAGAGCAAGACTTGCAGTACTTTGATCATGGCCAACAGCATGATGAGGATGCAAATAATCCTGTAAAAACAACACATATTTTAGTTCATGACATAAAAGAGTACAAAATATAAAACCATGAATGAACTTATGTTATATTTAAAGATCTCATGATAGCTTACTTGCAAGTTTTGTGCTCTCTCAGACAATATTTTAACGCTTTCTCTTATCTCATCTATTTGAGGCACTATGAATACCAACTTAAGGATTTCTTCATTGCATTTGTTTTGCATCTTCCTCATCATATCCATAGGGTTTACGGAAAATGCGATGTCATCATCGCATAATAGTGATTGTACCTCCATATGGATGCTCTCCTGTATTGCTGGTGCCTTTCCCCAATTAGCCGACTACAACAAGAATATTAAAAACATTATCGAAATTAACCCAATAAACTCATGAAAAAAACATAATAATAATAGATTTTGCTTGTATCTAATTTGTACAATTACAATGAGGTAAACCTATCAGATAGAAGTGCCTGAAGATGTATTGCGATCTATGCTCTGGGCCGGAGCCTTCCTCCTATGATCAATGTCTCGTTGTGACAAAAATTAAATATGAAAAACATTATCGAAATGAAACCAATAGACTTATGAAAAAAAACATAATAATAAAATGCTATATTGGAGTCATTAATTGGAGGTTGGGTAAAATGGTATATAGTACATACCAACCCCATAGTAATTGTTTTTGTATCTAAGTGATTCAAATTGTAATTGATTAGCAACTCTTCTCATGTAGTTATTAATTTTATCGCACATACGAATACACGATTTCCCTGTTGCACCTCGAATATATAATTGGGTTGCTTATTTGTTGACCTAGGTCGTGTACTATTTATAAACCCTACAATATTCCTTGATTCTTTTGGCTTCCCATCAATGTACATAGCCACTCCTTTATTTTTATCCTTATCTTTTAGTTGTATATAATTTGCTGATAATGCATACCTATGCATACTTCATGTATATCGAACCAGATACATCCAATCTTTGTAACTGTAACAGGGTCCAACATACTCCATCAACTCAGTAACTTTTTTGTAACAGACCTTTATGCCATCCATGTAAAATATGCCCAAACCATGTAATGACGATGGTGCTATGCAATATATCCTCTCGTTGGCACAAATATCAGTGTTTATTGGAGGAAGTTCCTTGGGTAACCCTTGTTTCCATAGATGTTTGTACCTCAAGGGTACCTCGATGTCACCTATGCTCTCATCATCATAAGAGCATGACCCCACTTCAACAAGAAAAAATTCCATGCGTTTACAAAATTTTCTTATAATCTTTTGACCTCTAGTTGATCTACCTCTTTTAGATCTACTACATGTCTCGCTTTCCTCTTCTCTTCCTAATTTCCCTCGCTCGAGGAAGACAAATCTAACAAATACCTATTTGGTGGTACCTGCACTCATAAAGATGTTGGATGAAGTTCTTTCATGGTGATGTGATCCGAAGGTGACATTATGATTAATCTATCATTTCATCGCTATAATTTGACAGGTTATAAGGTAATCAAGTCTTGATAGATTGCAAGTTATTGTTACTACCATCCAAATGTGTCCATTAAAAATCAAATCTACTTAACTTTTTAACTCCCAAACTTTGTAACAAGTGTTAAATGTGACTATGGTCCACCAGTTACACAGCCGAGGCATCAAATGTATTCTCTAATTGTAATCAAAGGACTTTTGCTCTTCATTCAAGTAAATAAACTTGAAGGGAAACACCACCAAGTGGTTTATTGGACACCTACATGACTAAAAATAGCAGCAAATTTACATTTAATTTCCATATGTCTAAGTGGTTAACGGGGAGGGAGTGTGTACTAGGCCTGGTAAAGTCAACATAAGTTTATGTTTTGACAATAAAAATTGTTTAAGTCATTTTAAATATTCCTATGTCTAATTGCTAGGAGACTTTTGGTATGTTTTAAGGTAGGATGAGTGGCTACATCAATGTTCTAATTCTCTATGACAAGGTTTCAACATCTTCAAGTAGTGAAAGTTAGTGCTCATAGTCATTTGAAACAACAACATTTTGATTATGTATGATGGTAGGATTTGATAACTTAAAATAATTGGTTACCCAACAAACTTAAAGTTAAAAGAAACTTTTTCAATTTAAGGGGTTAGCACTTTCTTTCATCTTTGCATATTGGTTTGATGCTTTAAACGATGCATTTTTTATCCCACTTCTATCATATTGTATTCCCATCCCATTGCAATTGTTGGAGGAGTTGATACCAAAATTTCATATCAAATACCGCGTTCTTGGAGCAATTTTATGTGTTTTTACAATTTTTCTGAAGTTCTTTTGTGTTGTATGGATCCATACAAGCTTGAAATGCTTTGAGATCATTTGTGTAGATAAATATATGTGTTACCTTTCATTTGAATTTGTTTTGAAGTTCTCAATCACTGTTTTGTGGGAGAAAACAATCAAATATAGGGACTGCCCTATTGTGCCTATGTAAGGGTTTGAGGGCTAAATAGAAATGACATCCACCAATCCACCCACTATCTTGGAATTGTAACTCGATGGATTGGTGTGCATCATGGTGGATTTTATGGAGTTTCAAATCTTGTTCTTTGAATTCCATTTATGTTTTGCCCTTGTCTTGGCTTGTTACATTGTTTGGGAGGAACCTAAGGTTGGGTTTTACCTTGGCTTTCATAAAAATCCTAATGTTCCTTGTAAAAGCTTGGGTGAGATATATTCGGCTGTTACATTTTTGGAGCGGGTATTAAAATGACTTATGTCTCATTGTTTCATCTAGGCCGAGCCCCTTTTTATAAATTTCAAGAGTAGAATATTTTGCCTAACTTTATTACTTCCTAAGTTTAGGTTGGCCAGTGCCCTATGTTACTGATATTAGCCCAAAGCTAAGGGGAGGGTTAGTAATCAAAAGAGCTTCTAAAACTTCAACTATAGAAGCTACAAACTTGACTATAAATGTGGCCAAATTGGCCCAAAAGACAACTGAAAGAGAAGAAGCTGAGAAGAAAAGTTTGATGGAGAAGTAGAAAATTTCATTGCATTTAGGGGTCTGTTAAAGAAATAAACTTGGCATTGAATTGATGCCCTAGGGTTGACAAGGGAAATTTTCTTGTGAATTTGTGGTTATTAAGTCAGGGTTTATCAATTTGATGGATATTTTGGTAGAGTCATGGTGACACTATTTGATGGTCCAATCTCTACTTCTAAATAAAAATATCTCTAACAATTCTAAGAGCTATAATGGGATGGCATTAAAGGAACCTTCATATGAAGGATCTTCTAATTAAGGACCTTTGAATTAAGGTCTTCATTTGAAGGTCCTTCATGCCAAGGTTCCTTTTAAAAAACATTTTGAACATGAAATATTTAAAATAAAAAATACCTTCATTTGAAAGTCTTGACATGACATCATTTTTGAATGAAGGTTCTTCATTCAAAGGTCATGATGACATCACGTTCAAATGAAGGTTCTTCATTCAACTGGTATTTTGTAATTTTGAATGTGTGATAGTAATTTAGGGTTAAAAATAAATCCATTTGAGCCTTTTATAAATGAAAAGACATTTGATGCAATCATATGAATTGTCAAACTTTTAACTTAATAGTAAGGGAATCATGAGTAGTTTGTTGGGCCCATTCAACAATCTCCGATGCAAGGATTGAATTGTCTAGAATGTATCTACTATCAAGAAAGCCAATTTGCTTACCTCTATGACTATATCTCAAGCAATAAGTTTTATTGTGATGGCAATGATATTGACAAGGATTTTGTAATCTAGGTGTTGATAAGCATAATTGGCCACCATCCTAGGAAAGATTCTTCATTCTCACTTTTACATGTTAAAATTTAACAATACATAGATTGATGAAAGAGCCCAAAGAGCCTTTCTCCATGTTATCCAAGTACACATAGCAATGGTATTCTCTTATACAGTTGGACATGATTTCAAGAACTTAGCTAGGAATTATTCATTTAACCTAAGGTTTTCTCATAATTCCATCATTGGAAAAGTATGATCAAATTATTCTATTATGAAGTATTGGTCTATGTGACTCTAGTTATCACTATAAAAATGTGAAAGACTAAGCTATTTTATTTTTTCTGTCTTATCTTATACCATTTTACGAGAATGGGGGGCCAATGTACAAGAAGATATTTGGAAACTAGGCATGAAAATTGCAAGTTAAAGAGAATGGGGGTGCCAAACTTACAGTACCCATTGTCCCTTGCTCGTCGATTTTCCTTGAGTGCCCTCAACCTCGTCCTCAGCACTGGTATTGACCTTGTTTTAGCTCCAAACTCTTCCACAGCATTGGTATTGACCTTGTTTTCACTCCTCCAAACTCTTCCTCAGCGCTGGTATTGACCTTTCACTTCTCCGATTTGATGAGCTACAACCTGGTTTCGTTAGGTTTTAGAGTATATTAATTAAATTTAAAATTATGGTGCCATTTAGAGTAGTGAATATAAATCAAGAAAAGCCTATTATCGTGCCATTTAGAGTAGTGAATATAAAGCAAGCCAAGCCTATTATAGTCATGAGGGAAATAATAAAACTCCTAGGATACTTTGTGAAACCATTTTCCTTGGTTAAAGGGAGGCCATAAAATATACCTTTGGATTTTTTCAATATTCAAATATGAGGATTTTCAAGGTTGTTAGCAACATGAGAAATGGAAATGTGTGCAACAATAATTTTTGAACACACATGGAATCTCCTTGCCAAAGAAAGGGGCATCATAATTTAATATGATAATTTTTCTCAGCTCTAGAAATGATATGTTTCCTTAAAGAGGAAGGAGAAACCTAAAAGGTAAAAGAGATGCTTAGGAATCTCAACACTTCCTTATGATCAACCCCCTTCTATCCATAGGAATTGAACCAATTGGGCTTGGCTAAGAAGGATTTACTACAACATTGAGTTTTATGCCACTATATATTTGACCTTAAAGCTTTCTAGAAAATATCTAGGCATTGAATATCCTAAATAATGTCACGTTTGTCCTCCAAGAGAGTGAGAAAGGAGTCATTAGAAAAATGACCATTGAATAGTTGGGATATAGAGTTACAAAAATTAGCACCTTTAATAAGGTTCCATGAAATACTATTAGCCAAAAGATATCCAAAGGCTTCCATAAAAAACACACATATAGTAGGAGCTAAGGGGAAAACATGAAAAGGGTAAGTGCACCAATCTATGACACAATTTTGATGCCAAATTGCAAAGAAAACCGTAGTAGGCCATATTGTGCTTGCCAAATTTGAAAAGCGCCATATTTGACGCTGGCTTGAATTTTGCAATGAGTGAACAAGTGTGAGTTTTATTTCTTTTTGCAATGAATTTTGGAATGCATTTTTCTAAACTCTTTTATTTTGGCTTTCTCTTCCAAGGCGCTCTCCAAATGGCTTGAATTTTGAAATGAGTGAACAAGTGTGAGTTCTCTTTCTTTTTGCAATGAATTTTAGAATGCATTTTTCTAAACTCTTTTATTTTCACTTTCTCTTCCAAGGAAACTATATACATGAAATACAAATTTAAGTATAAGTTTACTTTCTTATACTTTAGTTATATATTTACTTTCTTATACTTTAATTTATATTACATGTATATAGGCAGGATGTTTGAGAGGTTTCAAATCTCTAGGAATTATAATGCAAATTCTAGTTTTGGAAGATCTTAAAAATTTCAGTAATTAGGAGGTCAAATTTTAGTAGTCAACAAGTTGTATCAAATTTCTCTCTCCTTCTCTCTACTCTCTATCTCTCCACTCCCTCTCTCTCTCTCTCCCTTTCTCTCTCTCCCCTCTCTCTCTCTCACCCCTTTATCTCCTCCCTACATCTGCCTCCCCCCTCCCCTCTCTCTCTCTCTTTACCTACCTCTCCCTCCATCACTTTGTATCCCACTTAGTTCTCCCTCCCTACCTCTTTCCCTCTCTACTCTCTATCTCTCCTCTCCCTCCCTCTACCTACATCTCTCTCTCACTCTTTATCCCTAACTTCCCCCACTTTTTCTCTAACTCTCTCCTCTCTATCTCATAATTCTCTCTCCCTCCATCTCACTCTCCTCTCTCTATCTCTCTCTCTCTCACGCACAAACCTCTATCTCCCTCGCTAACACTCCCTCCATCCATCCTTCCCTCTCTAATTCTCTCTATCTCTCCTCTCTCTCCCTCTCTTGACCTCACCCTCCCTCCACTTCTTTTTGTCTCTCCTCCCAATCTATCTCACTATTGTCCCTCCCTCCCTTCCCCTCTTTCTCTCTCAATTGATCTTTTTCTCTATCTCACCATTCTCTCTCTCTCACTCACACACACACCTCTATCTCCCTACCTCTCCCTACCCTCTGTACTCTTTATCTCTCCTCTCACTTTCCCTATCTATACATACCTCTCCCTCCATCCCTCTCTATCTCACTTATGCCTCCTTCCCCACCTCTTTCCCTCTCTACTCTCTATCTCTCCTCTCCCTTCCTCCACCTACCTCTCTCTCTGTCTCTCCATCCCTCTCTTTCTCTCTCACTCTCTCCTCTCTATCTCACCATTATCTCTATCTCTACCTATCACCGCCTCCTCTCTAAATAACCATTCCCTCTCTCCCACTCCTCTCTAAATAACCATTCCCTCTCTCCCAGTTTCCCTCCTTCCCTCTCACTCCCTCCTCTCTAAATCACCATTCTCTCTCTATCCCACTTTCCCTCATTCCCTCTCTATGTCTCACTTATCCATTTCTACCTCTCCCTCTCTCTCTTTATCTCTATTTCTCATTCTCTCCTTACCACTCTACTCTCTATCTCACCACTCTCTCCATCTCACTCTCCCTCCTTCCCTCTTTTCCTCCTATCCATCCCTCTCTCCTTCCCTCTCTACCTACCTCTCACTCCACTACCTACCACTCTCTCCCTCACCCATCTTTCTTTCTTACTCTCTCCTTCCCTCTCTAATCTATTTCTCTCTCTCCCCCTTCCTTTGTCCCCTCATTTTCTCTCCTCTCACTCTCTCTCTCCCTCTCACACACACTCACCTCTATCTCCTCCTTTCCTCTCCCACCATCCTTCCACTCTCCACTTCTCTCTATCTATCATCTCTCTCTACATCTCCTTCCCTCTATATTTATCTTTATATACCCTCCCCCTCCCTTTACCAACTTCTCCCTCCATCACTCTATATCTCAACTGTGTCTCCTCTCTCTCTCTCTCACACACACACACACCTCTATCTCCTCCCTACTTCTCACTCCCTCCCCTCTCTAATTCTCTCTATCTATCCTCTCTCTACATCTCCTACCCTCTCTACCTATATTTATCTCCCCTATCCCTTTTTTTACCTACCTCTCCCTTCATCACTCTGTATCTCACCTATGTTCCCCTACCTACCTAGGGTTGAGGTATTAAGGGTCAAGGGTTGATAATTGAGGGTTGAGGGTTTAATTTATAGGGTAGAGGGTAGAGGGTAGAGGGTAGAGGGTAGAGGGTAGAGGGTAGAGGGTTTAAGGGTTGAGGGTTGAGGGTAGAGGGTAGAGGGTAGAGGGTTTAAGGGTCAAGGGATTAAGGGTTGAGGATTGAGGGATTAGGGTATAGAGTTTACTTGGGTTTAAGGGTTTAAGGGTTGAGGGTATAGGGTTGATGGTAGAGGGTATTGGGTTTAGGGTAGAGGGTATCGGGGTGAGGGTTGAGTGTTTAAGGGTTTAAGGGTTGAGGGTATAGGGTTGAGGGATTAGGGTAGAGAGGGAGGGAAGGATGGAGGGAGAGATGGAGGGAGAAGTGAATTAGAGAGAAGGAGAGAAGAGGAGAGAGGGATAGAGATATATGATGGTTGAGGATCTAATGTATAGGATAGAGGGTTGAGAATTGAGGGTATATGATTGATGGTTTAGGGTATTGGGTTGAGGGTATAGGGTAGAGGGTAGAGGGTAGAGGGTTGAGGGTAGAGGGTAGAAGGTTTAAGGGTTAAGGGTTGAGGGTAGAGGGTTTAGGGTATAGGTTTAAGGGTATATGGTTGAAGGATTAGCATTGAGGGTCTAATGTATAAGGTAGAGGGTATAAGGGTTTAGGGTTAAGGTTTTAAGGGTTGAGGATTAAGGGATTAAGGGTTGAGGGTTGAGGATTGAGGGTTAAGGGTTTAATGGTTTGGGTTTTAAGGGTTGAGGGTCAAGAGTTTAAGGATGAGGGTAGATGGTTGAGGGTATAGGGTTGATGGATTAGGGTTCAAGGTCCAATATATAGGGTACAAGGTATAGGGGTTGAGGTTTTAGGGTTAAGGGTTTGGGGTTGAAGGTAGAGGGTTGAGGGATGAGGGTTTAAGGGTTAAGGGTTGAGGGATTAGGGTAGAGAGTTTAATTGGGTTTAAGGGTTTAAGGGTTGAGGGATTAGGGTAGAGGGTATTGGGTTGAAGGTAGAGGGTAGAGGGTTTAGAGGTTTAGGATTTAGGGGTTGAGGGTTGACGGTTTAGGGTATAGGGTTGAGTGTTCAAGGTTTTAAGGGTTGAGGGTATAGGGTTGAGGGATTAGGGAAGAGAAGGTGGGATGGAGGGAGGGAGAGATGGAGGGAGAGTCTTGAGAGAGAGAGGGATGAAGTAGGAGAGAGATAGAGGTTAGAAGGTTAAGGGTAGAGGGTAGAGGGTTTAAGTGTTTAGGGTTTAAGGGTTAAGGGTTTAGGGGAGAGGGGAGAGGGGAGAGAGATAGAGGGAGTGAGAGAGAGATACCTGAGAGAGGGAGAGGGGGTAGGAGGGAGAGTCTTGAGAAAGAGAGAGGGAGGGAGTGGGAGAGAGATAGAGGGTATATGGTTAAGGGTTGAGGTTAGAGGGTTTAAGGGTTTAAGGGTTTAAGGGTTAAAGGTAGATGGATAAGGGTAGAGGGGAGAGACATAGGAGTGAGTGAGTGAGAGAGACTTGAGAGAGCGAGAGGGGGTAGGAGGGAGATAATTGAGAGAGAGAGAGGGAGAGGGAGTGGGAGAGAGATAAAGAGTAGAGGGTAGAGGGTTTTAAGTGTTTAGGGTTTAGGGTTAAGGGTAGAGAGAGAGAGGTAGAGAGGGAAAGAAGGTAGAGATATTGAGAGAGAGGAGGCAAGGAGGGAGAGAGAGATAGGTATAGAGGGACAAATAGGTAGAGAGAAGTAGATATTAAAGAAAAAATAGAGGGAGAGGTAGGGATGGAGAGAGAGGTGAGAAAAAGAAGAAGAGAGGTCTAGGTAGATAGAGGTGGGAGGAGATAAAGATAAGT